>PVKE010013988.1:0-35650 GCA_004027555.1 Craseonycteris thonglongyai | reverse complement strand
CGAACTGGGGGCACTCCCCAGTTCAGCATATGGGTCCACATGGGCCAGGGCCAGGATTCGATCCCTGGTCCCCAGGGCTGCAAAGTGAGCGCTTAACCCAGTGAGCCATCCTGGCTTCCCCAACTTTACCATTTTAATGGTCATATGTTACTCTGTAAAGAATAATTTTAAAGATTTTATTTTTATTGTTTTTGACAGAGGGAGAGAGACAGACAGACAGAGCAGAGGGGGACAGAGAGAAGGGGGAGGGCCCAGAGCAGTCTCCATAGTTTCATTCCATAGGTAGGGGTGGGGTTATACAGGGCAAGAACCAGCTGGGGGCCTCTGCATGGGAGGCATGCCTCCACAAGGTGCAGGCTTCCTACATGGGAAGCATGTCTGGGGGAGGTGAACCAGGCACCTCCCACGTAGGAGGCTCGCCCTGGTGCGAACTCAACTGGGGGCCACACCCTAGTTTGGCATATGGGTCCACATGGGCTGGGGCCAGGATTTGATCCTCAGACCCCCGGGCTGCAAGACGAGTGTTCAACCTACTGAGCCATCCTGGTATCCCCTGTGTGGAATAATCTTAATTTAATCTTCTACTGACAGACATTTCAGACTATTTTTAATGTTTTGCAATTAACAAATGATATAATGAGCGTGTGTGTACAACATGGACTGCTAATACTATTATTTCCTTGGGACACATTTCTGGAAGTGAACCTATCCATTTTTGGTTATATAAATAAATAGATTCCCTTCCTAGAAATAGTCTTGAGGTCTAAACTTCCCTTGCATTGTATCCTGACTTGGGAAAGAGAGGCACTTTCTCATTGGGCCCAAGGACTATCCATCTGATTGTGTGCTGACAAAATGTTTACCTCCATCACCTCCCTGTGGCTTCCTGCCTCTTACCTGAGGAATTCTATATTCCCAGTATTTCATCCCACCAAAGCCTGTGATAAAGGCACAGCAATTTCCCTAATCCTCCCTGAACACTTCTGTTTTCCATATTTGGCCTGTTTAAACTAATCCAGGGGGCATTAAACTTGCTTTTCTGATTGGCCTTGCATGAAATCTGCAATGTGACTTTTTTACTGCCACTTGCTGCTTATTTTAAGCCTGTTTCTGAATCTTCACACTTAACCTCTTGTTCTGGAAGTTCCTAAGAGGTTCTCATTACCTACAGGAGCTTGACTTTTCCTCTCACACATACCTGACGTCAGCAGTAATTCTTAATTTTCCCTTTGTCACACAAATCTTTAATTGCAAAGTGCCTTCTGTGGGCATCTAAGATTGTATTTAAGACAAATATTCAAAATCAGACACATTTCCAGTTCCCTACTCTGCGGCATAACTTCGTCTTCCACTCCCACAGCCCTCTTTGAAAAGGAGACATTTCTTCCTCCCTCCTCTGCTTCTCTGAGAAAACTTCCCTCAACAAGATAGCCTCTTAGCCTACCTTAGTCCTCTGGTAGGAGCTGAGAAAGTTACCTGACTGATGAGTTGGGGGAAAGGCTGGTCATATACAAGGGCTGTACAGAAAAAATCCAGCCATAAATGCCTCTATCGTTCACATTACATGGCTGTATACTTTCTGGATAGCCCTAGTATAACTGAGCCTCTACTGTTCGCCCCCCTAGAGTTGGCTCCCTGCAGCAGGCACATACTTGCTCTGCTCTTCTAGCCATCAGCAGGGCCAGGCTGCTGAGCAAGGGAGCCGTAGCCACCTGCTACGGCTTAGGGAGCAAGTCTGTTCACTGCTGTGGTTCAGGATTAGGACACCTACTGTTTCTGTATGCCTAAGCCACATCCTTCTATTCTTCTATGTTTCTCAGTGGTTCAGAACTGAGGTGGGAGAAGGGGTATCAATTTATCAGCCCCTCAACCCCACACTGACACAGTACAATGTACTATGGGAAGCCCTCCTTACCCAGTGAGACAATGGTGTCATAGTTCTCCAGCATCACCTCCTTGTAGAGGTCCCTCTGAATAGGGACCAGATGCCTCCATTCTTCATCTGTGAAAATCACGGCCACATCCTCAAATGTCACCAATACCTGGAAACACAATCACATTCTCCCTTACAATCCTTCTCTTTACATGGACCAGACACAAATGTCATATAGATGACATCCCTGGAGGATGTGGAGGGTAAAGGAAATGGTTCTGACAAAATGGGCCTTCAACACACCCGGGGAAAGTGGCATGAACCCCTTGGTCATAACTCTACACCCTATATGTACAGCTAAGGTTCTGAGTATCAGGGTTCTTTTTTTCAGACTTTCAGAAAAACTTGCACAAAAGGAACAAAGATTTCTCACAGACCCTTCATCCAGCTTGCCCAAATGTTAACATTTTCCACATTTTCTCTACCTTCCTATCTTTCTCAGTATAGACAAATTCTCCTATCTTTTCTCTGAACTTGAGAGTAACTTGCAAACATGATGTCTCTTTACTCATAAATCAGGTCTGGCAGAAGTAATGCCCCATTTTTATGAGCTGGTAATGCTCCAGTAGAGTGTTACTTCTGCCGGAACTTATATTTTATGCTTATTTTGTAAAAACAGGGATATTCTCTTGTGTAATCACAGTATAATTATCAAAGTTAAGAAAATAGCATTGATGTTTTACTATTATCTAACTTACAATCTTATTCAAATTTCACCAATTGCTTTTTTAAAAATAAATTCTTAAAATGATGTTGATTTGGTCATCCTTAGGATCCCTCTCATTTTCTTCTACTGCTTTGCAATTCTGTAAGATTGCATCTTTACCCCCACCCGAAAACTCCAGCTGAGTGTCCAGTGTGACTGCAGAAGTTCACTGAGAATGGAAGACCCTGTGCATTTGGGCAGGAACTGGGCAAGCACATGTCTCTACTCACAGCAAACTCTGCTTAGGGCTCTTACGAGCTCACCGAGATGCTCTTAGCATGTCACATTCTGTAGCCTAACCCAGCACTCCCTGTAGTATCTGGGGTCTGTTCTCAGTCCATATGTGGATGTACTTACTAAAGTTAGGTGACCAGACGTCCCGCTTTTGGCGGGACAGTCCCGATTTTTAACAATTTGTCCCGCGTCCCGCAGCATTTTAAAAAAAGTCCCGACTTTTGGAAAGAATGCATGACAAGCTAGGGAACGGCGGGAGATAGACCACATTTTTAATCAAGAACCCCCTCCCTCCTGGTCAATGGTGTCCCACTTTACCAATGTTAAAATCTGGTCACCCTATACTAAAGGGAAGTCAGGACTAGACCAGCCTGCTGTTCCCCAAACCTTTCATCGTATCATTGTTTTAAAACAAGATCACTTGGTATGAAGGTCTACAGGGGCTATGTGCCTGATGACAGGTTAGTGAGCACATGTGTAACGCAAGAAAAGGTCACTGAAGGACACAGTCAAATGGGAAGGAATCACTCCACATGGAACTCTTCATTCATCTGGCTGGGTTTGATCAAAGATGCTCCAGGATAGACAAAGAAAAGGGATTACATTCAGAGACTAGTAGAGAATTTCAGAAACATGAAAATCTGCCTCACCTGGCATCCGGCAGTCGGACCCACTGCAGCCATGCCCTCCTGTGTGTTCTCCTTGTAGAAGAGGGCAGTCCTGATGAGGCAGAGGTATGAGATAAACAAAGTATGAGAAAGGCCAGTCTTGTAGTTTTCTGACCCATGAGACAGGAAATCCTCATGTACCAGTGAGTTATATACCCATTCTCAACTCAATATCCTACACAAAGGGAGGGAAAGTAAAGCAAGACTAGGGGCAAGCACACCCCACCCCAGAACTAGAGCAAAAGACATGGACATTGCTAGAAACCAAAGTGGTACTTGTTTTTACCATGATCCTGGAGGCAAAGTTCTGTTCTTGAGAGTCAAAAACATTGAGACTCATACTGTATTGGTAAATTCACATTCAATATTGCCCTAAATTAGTTACTAGATAAAAAGCATTAACCGGGAAAGCTGGGATGGCTCAGCGGGTTAAGCGCTCGCTTTGAAGCCCCGAGGACTGAGGATCGAATCCCAGCCCCGGCCCATGCGGACCCACATGCTGAACTGGGGTGTGCCCCCAGTTCAGTTCTGGCTGGGACCTATGTGGGAGGCTCCTGGCCCAGTTCCTGCCCTGTGCAGCCCTGTACCCGCCTGTGGAGTAAAAACTATATGGAAAACTAATGCTGTCAACTATGGAGACTGCTCTGGGCCCTCCCCCTTCTCTCTGTCTCTCTCTGTCTGTATCTCTCTGTCAAAAATCAATAAAATAAATCTTAAAAAAAAAAAAGAGAAAAAAAAAGCAAAGAAAAAAAAGCATTAACTAATTTTAGAAACGACTGCATGGATAAGACATGTCACGTAAAGACCCAAAGCCTTTTCAAAGGAAAAACGTCTCATTCACAACCCTCTGCTGAAGGAGCAGCCTGTAGGCATCCACGCTTTGTTCACTCTTGAAGCTACAATGATTAGGCCATGAGTGAGCCATGTACAAACTGACCAGCAGACAGAGATGTGATCTGGCTTGAAGAGATGACATCCTTCTTCAGGAATGTGAAATAAGAAATGTGAGGCCAATAAGAGGGTAATGAGCTGAAAGGACAGCATGAGGGATGAAGTAACCACATCAGTAGGATGGGGAGAAAGTGTGGTCCTGAGAGAGAGTGTGGTCCTGGGAAAGAGGGAGAGGTATGGCTTGCTGACTGCTCTCCGACATGTTCACTGATCCTTGTTATTTATTCATGTGTTTTCCAACTAACATTTATTCAGCACCAACTATTTAAACCAAACCCCGAACTACATAACACTGTCCTTGACCTCCAAAAGCTTATAGCCTAGCACACAGGACAAACAAGTAACCAAAATAATATTTCACTGCAGGATGGATAAGTGATGCAAAGAGATAAGTGAGCACCTTAAAGGCTTACCTAACCAGACAGGAGGGGGAAAGAATAGGGCAGGTTTCTGGGCAGAAGTGAGATCTAAGATAATTTGTGATTTGGGGGAGGAGATGGAACCTAGACAGGAAAAACACCAAGTTTTCAAAAACAAGGAGGTAGTTCTTTACATGGAGAGGATTAACAACTGCAGCAACTTTATAATGGCACACGTCTAGGCTGTGAACAGTGCTGTGGAAAAAGATGAGGTTGGAGAGGTAGGCAGAGGCCAGCTAGATCCAGGAGAGCTCTGTATGGTCTCTTTCCCATACATGGCATGGCGATCATTGAAGGATGTAAACATGGAAGTGTCATGTAAGGTTTTAGAAAGGTTTTGCAATTTGTATCAAGGGCCTTGAAATATATGACTCCTTGACTCAACAATTCTCCCCCAGGAGTTTTTCCTAAGGAAATGTCAGATTATATGCAAAGCTTTTTCTTAACCACATTAACACCAACCTTTGTTGAGTGTTATGTGTGGAAACTTCCTAAGCAGTTTGCATGTATTATCTCATTTAATTCTTACACAGGAAAAGTTTGAAATAACCTGTTTCTAAATAGGAGATTTGATTAATTTATGATCTAGCCCATCCATACAATGGAACATCATTAAACATCATATTAATAACTAGCATTTATAGAGCATTTGCATTTGCTATTAACCAGGCACTGTGCTATCTTTTCATGAAAGTAAATCATTATAGCACAGAGGTTACTGGGTTCAAATTCTACTTCAGCCTCTCACAAAGCCTAAATTTCCTAAACTGTAACATAGTACCTACCTTACTGATTTATGAGGATGGAATTAAACTATCTTCATAAGGAGTACTTAACACAGAGCTATCTTTGGATCTCAGAGTTTTTCTGAAGAAAATGCACTTCAAATTCTTTTCTATACCTTCAAATGAGCCCTTGCCTAGAAAGCTTTTACTGTTCCTGTCCTAGCTCCATAGCTATTCCAAACCTCCATGGCTCCCAGTCAATTTTAATAGAATACTGCCTTTTACTATACTGAGCTTCACAAGAGTGAGTTCCAAGGGAGACAGGATGGTGAAGTAGAAAGCATTCCATAGACCTGGACTTATTAACTCATGGATGTCCAACCTTTTGGCTTCCTTGGGCCACAATGGAAGAATTGCCTTGGGCCACACAAAATATACCAATACTAGCAAGAGCAGATGAGCTATAATTAAAAAAAGCAAAAACAAAACAAACAAACAAAAAAAACCCCTATGTTTTAAGAAAGTTTATGAATGTGTTGGGCTGCATTCAAAGCCATCCTGGGCCACAGAATGGACAAGCTTGTATTAACTGAAGGCTTGAGCACATTACTTAAGCTAATATTTGACCCTCAGTTGTTTAATACCTACTTTATGGAGTAGTTATAAGTAATGAGAAAATTAATGTAAATCATTTATCTTATAGCCTGCTTAAAAAAAAAGAATGAAGCTCCTTTCCTTTCTTCTGCCTATCACAAACTCATTCATCTTACCAGTCAGAGACTATTTGTGAGGTTAACAAAACATAAATGTCTGTGTCTCCAGGACATTATCTTATTGTCCTACGTCTGTGTCCTACTTACTTTCTTTTCCATTATTGTTCCCTCTCAGAATCAGCTTTTTGTATTACCCAGTCTTGCTCTCTCCAGCATCTCTCATCTCTCCAGTACCTTCTTCCCATGTTTCAACAGATATGATCCTCCGCTATCTGAATCTTCATTGAATCCCATGGCTTCCCTAGCAAAATAGTTCTCATTTAGGTTTCCTTTTCATGACCAAACCTCTTGGATGAGTAATACATTCCTATCCACTCCACATCACTACTGACTCTTCTTGAAATCGTTATTCTGCTCTTGCCACCCCTCACACACCTGAAACTGCATGCTTGAAAATTATCAATGTATTTCTGGTCTCTCATTCCAACAGTCCTTTCCTCCTTATCTTTATTTCTCTGCAGTTTTTGACTGTTTTGACAAGTTTCTGCTTCAATTAGTTGCTGTTGCTATCATGATACTGCATTAGCCTGATTTTCTTCCTTCCATGAACACTGAATCTCTCTGTGACTATTTTTCCCAATATGGCCATGGGAACACAGGTGTTGCCCAAGGCTGCCTTTGTTCAACTTCTTGCTGTCCTTCAGAAAGTCCACTCACACCTGGCACTCCATTTTCCACCTCTACAGAGATGGACTAGTTCCAGTCCCTCTTCCAAACTCACCTTGCATTTTCAAATAATTGCAATTTTGAATTAGGCGTTTTGCCAGTACCTCAAAACCATCTTCCCAGGTGCAACTCCCACATCAATTTGTCTCCCTGGTTTTACATTTCTATCAGATGTTCTAGTGTTTTCCCATGTGCCCCAAATTCAAACTCTTACCTTGCTCTCTGTCCTCCCAAATCGTTATTCACCAGGTCCTTCTGACTCTTCTTTTGCATGTCATCTGTATCCCTCCCTACCACTGACACCATCAAATAATGGAGGCCCATAACAGCCTGCTTCAGGACTACTCCCACTACCAACCATTCCTAAGTGGCTCCTTGCCACTAGTCCCATCCTTTCTCTAGTCCTGGATGTGACCTCTAGAATAACTGTCCCAAATAGCTTTAGTCTGGCTAGTTGCCAGATTGGATCTATACAGTCCACCCTGCCTGTCTTGTCTTGATCCTCTATGCTACCTCCTCCATGAAGGCACCCCTGATTACTGGTGCAGAGGGAGCTAAATGAGACAATCTGAGACATTTTCTGAGGAAGGGGGAAGAGATTGGAGTGGTTGGGAGCCTAAATTTAGCATCAGTTCCACCCAGGTTTATTAAGCACCCATTATGAAAAGAAGGAAAGCAAGGTGCAGTCCGGATTTTAATAACTTTGTGGCCAAATATCCTGACCTTTTTGCAGTTTGGTCTCTGGCTCTGCTTGAGTGGCTAAGCAGCTTTGCAGTTTGAACTCTGACCCTGTCTACATGACAAACTGCATTCACTGTATTGTCTGTGTAATACCGGTACTCACTTGTTTTAAAAGTGTTTTGCAAGCTCCAAGGGAAATCAAGGCAATGGTCCCTGTCTTGTGACACCCCTGCTGCCCATGTCTCATGACTCCATCTGTTGGCCATATCTAACTCTACTTGTTGGCCATGAATTATCGGAAACCAGAAAGCTCAGCTGCTCTGACAAATCGGATAATGTATAGTGTATACTTATGGCGTTGCTTCCTTTGGCAGCCAATTCCCTTAAAGATCAGCTTCTTGTGGACTTTGCCTTTAAAAACTTCGCCCCAACTCCCCTTCGTTCGGTTTATCCCGGAGGCTCTGTCTCCCTGGTTTGCAAACCATTTCTGAACATTCTCTTTCGTCTCTTAGAAAGGTCCCCTGAAGTTTCTGTTGACAGGGGGAAGGCTCCAAACTCCCAACTTGAAAGCTGTGATCTGACATATGTGGGTGCACTTGAAAGACCACTTGGAACAGTGCCCGTACCCACTGGACACACGCACACACGGGGGGTCTGGAGGGAGACAACTCTGCGTCCGCAACTCCGAACAGGGACGTCGCTACACACACACACGCCAGCTTCGCCTCGTCACTCCATTCTACTCCCACAGAACCTCCCCCAAGGTTCTCAGTGTCCCCTCCTCACAGCCGCTAAGCTCACTCCCGCATCTCGAAGACAACCCCGCAGCCCTCACCTCCCGCACAGAGCGTTCGGGACCCTGGAAGACGGTACCTCTTCAGGTCGGGAAACCAGTGCGCGTGCGCGAAGGGCTCTGACTCCCGCGCGCCCTATCAATGCTCAGCTTTCTCACGGACTGCGTTTCCCAGAAGCCTCAGCGGCCGGCGCGCCTTATTATGGCGTCTGAAAATCTGCGCGGGCGTACGCTTCAACAAAAGGGCAGGTGTCGCTAAATCGTGTGGGACGAGGTTATGCAATCGTTGCATCCGAGCCGCTGAACGGGTATGGATACCTGGGAGGCTTGTAGGAATCCTGGAAGTACTGTCCACGTGTGATATCGCGCTCTCCCAGTCATCCGGTGGGAAAGGTGTCTTACTGATCCTTAAGGCCATACCTACGTCTAGTTATCATCCCCCGGGAAGACTGAGAACGACTTCGAGTCTTCTGACACTCGGAAGGGATTGGTTTCTGCTTCAGCTTCTTCACGTTCAGTAATTTGGTTCTGATATTTGGGCCAGCAAGACAGGGCTGGGCCTTAGGCAGGGTATGCATTAAAAATAATTGGGGGTGGGGGGTGGGGAAGAACCCAGGATGTATGTGTATTTAACTGGTTAGCCGCCTGGCTCCCATCAACGTTAGCGCACGCCAGCCTACCTGCGCTGGTTGGCGGCATCGCAGGGATTCTCAACCTTGGCTGCTCAGGATTCACCTGAAGAGCAGTCAACATACATATTGATGCCTCAGGCCCACTGATGAGCGAGAGTTTGAAAGATCCGCAATTCTGTGTGCAACTAAAGCTAAGAACCACTGAGCTACAGCTTTAGGGAAGACTTGGTGATCACACAAAGAATATGATAAAATCCTACTTCAGGAACAAGTCACCACTTTTACACACACACAAAAACTAAATTGCTTACCGTAGGCAAGCATTGTCACAACCCCTTGCGACCACTGCTCTGTTCTGTCCTTTAGTTCTGTTTTATTAGAACTTCCCTAACAGCACTTGACACATCCAATGATGTCAAGTGGGGAAGGGGATATCCTGTTAAGCTATTAACTCTCCTGGGTAAAAAGTGTGTTGTAACATGAGCCCCTGGACCATGTCTTTCTGATTCTGCACTTAAGAGTGGGAAATTTCAGACTCTAGTAGGCTAATGCCAACAGGAAAGGTATCAGGGACAGGCAGTGCCCCTCAAATTCATCTGAAAGAGTTCCACTGTCTATCTCATTATGTTGAGGCACCATAAGATGAAAATCTTTTCTCATTTATCCATACTCTCACCGTTTTGTTTCCAGAGCATAGAAGAGAACAGAAACTCCTATGCCGGCTGTGGTTTCTGGGCAGCCCCCACCCTCACTGCTGCCCCACCACCGCCCCACCTCCTGGAAATACTTATTCAGCAGAGTCAGGGTAGGTCCCAGGTTTCTCTAACACATTTCCGGTGGCTTCTGTGGAACTGTCCCAATCTGGGCTATGGGCCCAAGATAGTTGCTCTTAGTTCCCAGCTATGGGGGAAGCAGGGTGAAACTCCCTTGCAGGTTGCTGGTGGGCAGGGTCACACCAGTACGGAGGGCCTAGGATCATCTCACTGCCAAGGCGCAGGAGCAGGCGTCTCCCTGCATACACACCCAGATGCTGGGTCTTGGGACTTGGCACAGTGGCTCGTCTGCGCAGGTGCCAGACGGTTCTCGGAGGTGGGGCAGAGGCATTGTTATTTGTGGGTTCACGCGTGGACTTGGCCCAGACACTGCTTGGAGCCGGTGACACCACTGGGAGCATCCCTCGGTCTGCCGCCTGCAGGGACCATGGAGACCAGGAGCTGAGGATGAGTGGTCTGTGTCCCTGCAGGCCCTCTGCGGTGTCCTGCTGGCTCCCTCCACGTAGGCACACTGGGCATCGGGGTCAGGGTGAGGCTACAGTGGTATCTGCTGCTGTGGGTTTGCATCCGAGCTGGGTTCCAGAGTCTGGTACAACTCTGAACGGTGCCAGGGGGCTGAGGCCGGCTGTTTGGGAGCTGAGAATGTGCCTGATGTCAGGCAGCAGCATCCTAGACAATAGCACCCTGTGCAGGGGTGGATCCGGTTGTGACAGACCTGCTCTGGGCCCTGCGGTCTGGGGAGGTGCCATGGCTCAGAGTGGAAATGCCCTGTGTCACCCACCTTGTTCCCTGCTCCCAGAACCTTCAGGAGGACTGCAGGCCTGCAGCTGAAGGACAAAACCGTGGACCTAGAGAAAGGACATCACCCTTTAGCCCAAGCTATGGACTCCACAGAATCAGGTTTGGCTCTTCAGGGCCCAGAAGCCCACCTGGGGAGTTAGTACCGGGACTAGGAAGAGGGGGACCCTAGGAGGAGGCCGGAGATCCCACTTAAGGGGCTGAACTCACCATCGCCTTCCCTGTGGCTGCTCCTAAGCCTCCAGGCCCAGGATCCCAAGGTCATGGCAGAGGTGCAGGGGATGACCATGGAGGAGGACTTCTTGTCCCAGAGGCCGGAGAGAGGGGATGGCAGGAGAGGGTAAACACTGCTAGGAGAGAGTGGTCCTCCTCCAGGAACAGAGGCCAGTGGGGCCATCTGGAGCCTTGCCACCCACTTCCGATATTACTCCATTATGTATTAAGATTCTTGTAGCTCAACTGTGTACAAGGAAGGCACCTCCTGTGACCATCGCCCACCCCACTAGTGTTGGGGACATCGCAATCCAGGTGACCCAGGAAGCTTTAAGCCATTCCTTTCTAAGTTTAGAATCTCCTGTCCTTCACCAAGTGAGCATTGTAATGTGACTCTTCATTCTTCAACACACATACTGAAGGTCACAAAACTGACCAGTGGCAGGACCGGGGCAATCTCTGGGACTCCCTCTCATTTTCCCCTTATGCTTGTGGTCTGTAGCCCAGCAGCACAGGCGTCACCTGGAAGCCCTTTAGAAATGTAGCCTGTCAGGCCCTCCCCACAGCCACCGAGCCAGCATCACTCATAAGACCCTCAGGAATCCACAGACATACACTAAAGTTTGAGAAGTGCTGACCCAACTAGACCATGCCAGCTTGCCCACCTCCATGCTTCTGTTTTTGTCACCCACAACCATTTCTCAGTCATGGGTGGGTTAGCTTTTTGTTTGTTGAAGGCCATAAAAACAGTATGATACAAAGCCCTGTTAACAGAGGGGCTTCACATGTCTGCCAAGACCTAACAGCACTGGGGCAGCAAGGCCAGCCTCCCCGGAGTTCCTGAGCATGAGGGGAGAGCTGTCATTTCTTTTCCTTCAAGTCTCTGTCCCTCCATGGGCTTACCATGAGCCTTGCTTTGTGTTGTTAGCCTGTCCCATCCCTTCAGGCTACCTTTAAAGTTTCTTGAAGTTTTCCTCCATGTCTGTGGCATCACAGGGCCGGACCTACTGTTGCTGGCCCAGTAAATGGCTAGATGGTGGTCACACTTCAGCTCCCTGAAGCCTGCTGTGGCCTGTGGGGGGCTGGGGGGAGGGACACATGCAGCCATGTACAGGGCTGCTCTCTGATATAGGCAGGCTAGAAGTTGCCCCTTAGCTCCTTTTGACTGAGCTCTGTCCCCAGAACCCTGGAGGTGACACGCTGACTGTGCAGGGATCTCCAGCTTGGGGAGCCTGGGGGCTATAAATGCCATAAGGGTTAGCCTTCCTTATGGCTCCTTTTACCTTCCCAGCTCTCCCTCCTCAGGACACTGCTCCTCCAGAGAGCTACCCAGGAGAAGGCACCACCAGTTTATTCCAGGTGAGTTGCCGTTCTTTCTCCTCAAGTACCTGAACTATGGATATCTCTGCCTCATTTTTTCTGGAGCCTCTTTGCTCACCAAAGGAAGCTGACCCCAATTCCTGCTCTGAAGGAGGGTGAATCTCTCAAGGTGGACGCTGGCCTGCCTGCCCCTTGCCCAGGGCTCTCTCCTCTGTGCTCGCTGTGGTGAGTACCAAGGCGTGTGAGAGAGCCCTGGCTTTGCACGAGTGTCACAACCACAGGGGGAGAGGACTCTGGCACCCAGGATATAGCCCAAGCACAGTAAGGATGTGTGTGCATGGTTTGATGGCAGATGGAGTGGCACAGGCAAACCTTCTCATCGAGGTTTGGGAAAAGGAGAAGCAGCCTGCACTTGAGAGGTTGGGGAAGGCTCATGAAAAGAGGGGACAAGGAGGTTCTGAGTGTGTGGACAGGTGAGGAGGCCGGTGGAGGCTGGGTCCCTGTTCAGATATTCCCTTTCCAGATGAGTGAGGACACAGACTTAACTACTTCTTGGCTATGTGACCTTGGATGAATCACCTAAATCTCTATGTGCTAGTTTTGCTAGTGGTAAAGTGAGGGTGATAATCCTGTTAACGATAATAATGAAAATAGTAATAATTATTATTTACTGAGAATCACACATGTATCAGGAACTATTCTACACAATTTATTATACTAAGTCATCTAGTCTTTAAAACATTCCCATCTTGAAGAAAGGCAACTGAGGACAGAAAAGTAAACTGAGGAAAGCCAGGTACAGAGAGGTAAAGTAACTTATTCATGGCTATTTAGTTAGTGAGGAAGGGAGCCCAGTTTCACACCCATTGTCTGGCTCCAAGATCTTAACAACTCAATAACCCGACTACCTCATGTAGTTGTTGGAGTCTTCCAAGCTATTGGAATTGCTTCATCCTTGTCACCGTCGGTTTGAGAATGATAGGAAAAGTGGATTTGGGACTGGCTGTGGTAGGCTGCCTGTGTATTCATCTAAGATGGTAGTTGAGTGGTATTCTAGCTTGATGACAGACACCTGTATTTGCCTTTCTAGCCAACAGGGGACACCCTCACTAATAAGGCACTCTCTCAAGTGATAGGGAGAGTAATATAACACATCGAGTTGAATCCTCTTTGGACTCAATGTGTACCATTGAGAGCTTAGTCGAGTTATGCTGCGACAGCAGCCCCTGATCTCAGTGGCTCCCGGTATAAAGGTGTATTTCTTCATTATATTACCCATCAGTAGTGGGCTGCCTGGGACTCTGCTCCACATCCTCTTGTCTCTGGGATTCAGGCCAAAGGATATGCTGTCCTTGTGGTAGGAGGACAGCGCAACATCAGAACCAGGAGGTGGCGCTTCAAGCTTCTGCTCAGAAGTGGCATGTGTCACTTCTGCTCACAACTTGTTGACTGAAGGTAGGTCATGTGGCCAAGCCTAGTGGCTGAGGTGGGAAGTGTAAGCCTCCTGTAGTGAGGGGCCCAAAGGGAGGGTTAGTGAATATTCTGAACAAATAGTCTCCCACTGTCTGTGGTCTACTCATAGATGCTCACCTCCCTCCTCCCACACATAGAATTTCTCCCCAGGAGAGGGCACCCCAGATCCCCATCCAACCAGGGTTATCAGCCTCAGAGTCCCGGATGGCATATTTGTGACATTAGGTCTGGATGTTTCTCCTCTGGGTCTGGAGACCTGTGAACCAAAAGGACAAGTTGCCTGAGTCCAAATATGACCTGAAGAGAAACAATGGGGATAGGATGACCACAGCAAATACCCCTTTTCAGAAAGGGAAGCATGGGAGGTGTCCAGCAGTCCCAGGGCTGTGACAGTTCTGAAATTCCACTGGGCAGACTGGTGAGGCTCACCTACCCTGGTTCTGTTCCCTGGGTGGGGCTCTCAGCCCAGTGTTCTACACTCTTGGTTCTGCCCTCAGAAGTCCCTTCCTTTCTGCAGTATCTTCCTTGGTCACAGATGAAGCTGACAATGGAGAAGCCCTCTTGAGGGCTAAGCAGGGGATTGGGATGGCTCAGTGGGCTGAGTGCTCGCTTTGCGGCCCTGAGGTCCGAGGATAGAGTCCCAGCCCTGGCCCTCGTGGACCCACATGCTGAACTGTGGTGTGCTTCCTATGTGGGGGGCCCCCAGTTTGGTTCCTGCCAGGGCAAATTTCCATGTAGGAGGCACCAGGTTTGGCCCCTGGCTCGAGGGGGCATGCCTCCCATGCAGTAGGCCCATGGCCCAGTTCCCACCCACTAATGATGTACAACTATGGAGACTACCCTGGGCCCTCCCCCTTCTCTCTCTGTCTCTACTGTCAAAAACAATTAAATAAATCTTTAAAAAAAATTATGGGAGGGCTAAGCAGCTTTTTCATCCTGCCTGGGTAGGTTGATGGCCCAGAGATTATTTTCAAATCATGAACATTTAGTGTAACTCACAAAACTTAATCAACTTTTTATGTATTTGTTTCTGTCAGCTCCATGTGTCAATAGCTAGGCACAGTTCTTTTTGAAATATGCCCCTTGCATTAGACTTTATTTAGAGCATTTTTGGGTTTCCTTAGGCAACTTGGTCCCACTGAAGGGATTTATTTACTGGGAGACATCTGAAGTTACCAAGAGGTTTAAGCAAAAGGTTTGACAACCACACCCATGACTTAGTCCTTCTCATTAGGCTGAGTTTTAATTGTCCTTTGTCCTTTGCCTAATTTATATTGTCTTTGAACAGTTGGAAATGAGAATTGGTTAAATATCTAACCTTTTAAGTTCTGGAATTTCGTGATATTTTCTTTTGCCTTCCATTTTTATTTTACACACCAACAAACTCTTGAACTTGTTTTCCTTGTAATCCTTTGTCAAATGCTGATAATAACCAACTCACACTACTGGTGTTTCCAGTTTCTTTTCATAACATCAGGAGCTCATGCCTACATTGTCCATCTTTCCAGTTACCACGGGCAACAGTGTTACCACAGAGTCAGCCCCCAAATTACAGGGGTTGCCATCTTGCCAGTAGGTTTCCTCACTGCCTAGCTCTGAAGCTGCCATATAATTCAGGCCTTTTGTTAGGGCAGAACCTGCTTTGAGCACCAGTTTTTCAGAGTTAGTTTAGGCCAGTTATGCTGTTTTAACAACAGCTAACCTTACGAGACTCAACACCAACAAAAGTTCGCTTCTTGCCCACATTGTGTGAAATGGTGGCTTTGTCCACACCTCCACTCTGGGATCACTTACCATTATCAGACCAAAGAGAAAACAGAAATTATAGAACCCTCATGGTTCTGCAAGCTTTTGGTCATATTGCTCATGCCACATTGTCTACATTCCATTTTGAGAGATTATCTGACCACAAAGGCTCAGTGGGTGGGGAGCTATATATCATGTAGGGAGGGCCAGGGACTTTTTTGAGCAAATAATGTAATTTTCACAGGAGGTTACTAGAGCAGTGAGTTTTCCTCATTTGATAATTTTGGATTTTTATGTTAATGTATAATATAACTGTTACTTTTACTTTTTCTATGGAATCATTAGTGTCTAAGTGGGACTTGATTTTATGCATTTTGGGGGAAGTAAAGGTGGTTTATACTACCTTCACTTACCTGCTTTTTAGATCACAGTGTATGAGTTAGTGCACAATAGAAGTCAAATGGGAGGAGTTCATTGCTGTTATAGAGGGTGATAGGATAATTCTGGCTGGGACCCACAGAATGAATGGTTGTACCTTGTGACCTGGAACCCAGGGTCTCACTCTTAACTCTGCATATTCAGAAACTGAAAAAGATTAGATTTTTGAGGGGAGCAGCCATGCTAATCAAATTCACAAAACACTGGTTCACTAGGTGGCCACTTGATTTACTTTTGCTGAACTGTGTACTGGCAGGCAAACATGGGGATAAATGATTATATCCCCAAATTATGATTCAGCCTTTGTAAAAAATGTCATTAAAATCATAGGTCACAAGTTTTAAAAAGAGTTAGAAGACTATTAATATTGGTGCATTTCAGAATGCAGAGAATATTAGTCTGTTACTTGATTCTAATCAGTGCCACTAAATTGAGAGTAAACCTTGTGAAAACTGAGGAAATTTATCTCCTCCACATAAGCAGAATGTCTCTGTGGGCCTGATTCTCCTGAGGCCCTGATTACATTTCTAAGCAGCTTGATGTTGATAAAAGTGGACACTGGGTGGAACACCAAGTAGTAAGGATGATACATCCCCTGAAGCAGCTTAAAATACTTTTGACATTACAAAACCCCAGATGGGGAGTTGGATTAGCCAGGAACTCTTGGAACCCCTTCTTGTACATCCCAAGATTCTGCTCTACACCAGCCACACTTCTCCTGAGGGCCATGGCTGTGGTCTCCAGGGAGCAAAAATGTCTTTTGTGTTTCAGGACCTGATGACATTCAAGGATGTGGCTGTGGAATTCACCCGGTGGGAGTGGGGGCAGCTGCGCCATGTGCAGAAGGACCTGTACAAGGAGGTCATGCTGGAGAACTTCAAGAACCTGGCCTCCCTGGGTGAGCTCAGCTCCTCCCAAGCCCAAAGCCTGCCATTGGGCCTGCTTTATTTCCACGGTGTTTAAAAGCCAGGGGTGTCTGGGCCTGTTGGCTGAGTTTCTCCCTGGGGTTCTGGAATCAAGACATTTACATTGTCTTTGGGGCCCAGGGATACAGAATTTCTGCTCTCCATTCCTAGGAAAAGTCCTGCTCCTTACGAAATCGGAGTAAGAAGTTTCATGACTGCTCTTGACAGTTCATATCACCTATTCTTTGGAGGCTATCCACACCTATGGTATTTTTCCACCTGGAAGACCAAGGCCCAAAGCCTTGGCCTCTGGCATACACTGTCATGACCTTCTTTCTCTTCTATCAGGGCTTCCAGTGTCCAAACCACATGTGATCTGCCAGCTGGAGGAAGGGGAAGAGCCCTGTTAGAGAGAGAACTCTTAGCAGGGGCCCATTCAGGTGAGTGAGTGAGACCTAAGCCACATCACATACAGGAAGGATAGCTGTGGGTGGGAAGCTGCCGTGAGCCCTTGGGGTGTGGCCACTTGCTGGGAGCCCTCAACACCAATATTTTGAATTCTCCTAGGTTTTTGTCATTATCCCTGGTGTCAGAAGAAGACATGTTCATTTTCTTCCCTAGCATTTACCCTTCCTGGTACCCATCTCTGCCCACCTCTTCTGGGTTCTTGGTGTCACACATCATCACTTGATGTCACACAGTCTATTTATATGTAATCTAAGGGTCAACAATTATAAGTGGCAAGGCCAACCCAGAAAAATGCAGTAGCTTAGAAATGACAGGGTTATAGGCAAGGACAGACAGGTGGTGTCAGGAACATAAAGGTGAGGACACTTCAAGCTTGATTAAGTTGAGCTGCAACAGAGGTGTCTCCAGCAATAAGGACTACTCCCTGCCAGCTGATGATGGCATCTCTCTGAGGCCATTTATTCCTAGGTGACTTGAGAGTACTCAGTGGGTTTCACCCCATAGGGCAGAATTCTTGGCTCAAAGCTCTCCTGATGGCCATGTATAGCCCACGCACACCAGAGATGGTGACAGTCTGTGTCAGTATTAATGTCTGAGGCAGAGCTAAGGCTCAGGAAAGTAGTGCTCAAGTCCTAAGAGCACAGGCTGGGCCTTGTCACAGGAACCCAGAATAGAGGGCAGAGAGGGAAGGTGCTGATCTCCTGTTAGTCCTTTCTTGATCTTTTTTCCTTCTAGAACGAAAGCAAGGGTCTGACGTCTGGATCTAGTCTCGTGATCAGTATCTGTCTGTTTACAATGGTCTGTAAATATGGCTGTGTTTTATGATCTCTTGGGGAGCTTGTTAGACATTCAGATCCCCAGGAGCCACATGAGACACCAACTGGCTCAGAATCTGACCTCTGGGAGCACTGGCTAGGCCTCATAAGTCATTCCTGTCTGCAGAAGTGTCATTACTATTGTAATAGCTTACATTGTTGCTGAGACATATTGTCACAAACTTAGTGGCTTTAAGCAACTCAAGTTCATAGGTCAGAAGTCTGGCATTGGTCCCACACAGTTACATCCAAGGTGTTAACAGAGCTGCCTGTGTCCCTTTCCAGAGTGTCTAGGGGAGAATGTCTTTTCCATTCATTTGAGTTGTTGGCAGAAGCAATTCCTTGTGTTATAAAACTGAAGTCCTTGTTTTCTGGCTGGCTGTAATCAGAGGGCATTCCCAGCTTCTAGAGACTGTGACATTCCTTGTCTCATGGGACCGTCACCCATCTTTAGAGCTGAGTGGTGGGTTGGGTCCTCATACCATGTCTCTGATTCAGCCAGGAACTGTTCTCTAATGTAAGGACTCTTGTGGTTAGATGAGGCCACCTGGATAATCCAGGATCACTCCCATCTCAAGGTCTGTGTCCTTAATTACATCTACAAGGTTCTCTTTGCCATGGAAGGTGACATACTTACATGTTCTTGGGATTAGGGCATGGACATCATGGGGAGAATTACTGTCTACCAAATACATAGTAATATAGTACGGTACATGCTATATATATATGCATATAATACATATTAATGTGTGGTGTGAACTGAGCTATTGGGGGAAGACTTAGGTGGGCATCTTGCAACCCTTCTCTCACCTTTGCAGTCTTTGAACTTAACTCATGTCTGGAATCCAAACACTGTTCTCTCAGGTTTTCCTAATCTCCAGTCACTCACTTATCTCTTATGCTTGAAACCTCCAAAGCTGCCTTCAGGCATATACCATTTTGGGAAGAAACTACATCTCTTTTAGATACTATTTGAAATGTTAATTATCTTAACATCCATTTTAGGACTTTACTTCCTCTTGGCACATAGAATGGGTAATACTAGAATGATTTTTCTTTCTTTTTTTTTTTTTTCCAGACTTAGAGAGAAGGCCTAAAGCCAAAGATTCAATGCTAAGTCAGGGAATTTCCAAAGAACAGTTGTTCCAGATAGCATCAGTGGAAAAACACAGTAGAGATGAACTCTGGTCCTCCAAACTAAAAGCAGCCTGTGGTCATGATGACCAGTTAGAGACTGATCCAAAAACACAGGAGCGACAGCTGAAAGAAATGTCACTTACTCTCAAATCTGCTGCCACCCATAGGGGAGATATTGAAAGGAGTGAATTTGAGAGAAATTTAGGCTTAAATTCAGTCCTTGATAGCCAATACCGAGTCCTCACTGGAGAAGGATCCTATAAATGCAATCCAGAATTCAGACAGACTTTAGGGAGAAATAACTCTCCGAGAAGCCATCCAGGGAAGAAATCTTGTACATGTAAGGAATGTGGGAAGTCCTTCCATTTCCAGTCAGAACTTAAGCGCCATCAGATATGCCACACTGGAGAGAAACCCTACGAGTGTAGTGAGTGTGGGAGAGCTTTTGCTCATATTTCCTCCCTTATTAAACATCAGAGAACTTATACTGGGGAGAAGCCCTACGAGTGCAGTGAGTGTGGGAGAGTCTTCAGCCAGACCTCTTCTCTTGTCTTACATTATAGGTTTCACACTGGAGAGAAACCCTACAAGTGTAATAAATGTGAGAGAGCCTTTGGCCATACTTCCTCCCTTATTAAACATCAGAGAACTCACACTGGGGAAAAGCCCTATGAATGCAGGGAATGTGGGAGAGCCTTCAGCCAGGGCTCTTCTCTCATTGTACATTATAGATTTCACACTGGAGAGAAACCCTACAAATGTAATAAATGTGGGAGAGCCTTCAGCCAGAGTTCATCTCTCACTCAACATTATAGATACCATACTGGAGAGAAACCCTACAAATGTAACCAATGTGGGAGAGCTTTTGCCCACACTGCATCCCTTATAAAACAGAAAAGTCATGCTGGAAAAAAACACTGTGAATTCAGTGAATATAGACAGGTTTTCAGCTGAAGTACGTATGTTACTCAACCTCAGAGAATATATACCGGAGAGAGTCTGTAAGTGTCATGTATGTGGGACGACTTGGTTGGAGGACACATCTTGTTCAACATCAGACAGTACATCAGGAGAGAAGTGTTATTAATGTCAAGAGGGAGGGTGGGCTTCTAGTCATACCTCCCTCATCAAACACCAGAGAACCAGTGTGAATGAAGTCAGAGACACCATGTGAATACAGTGGATCTACACAGGCTTTTAGAGCATATGCAATACTTGGCATCAAACTGGGGAGAAGCCTTATCAGTGGAATGCATATGCACAGCCTTCAGTCAAATACTGTTCCTGAAAAAAAAACAATTAGGTAATTCCTAGTGGAGAGGAACTCCGTGGGTATGATAAAAGTCTTCAGTAATACTCATCAGGAATACACACTAGAGAAGCCCTGTGAAAGCAGCATGTGTGGGGAGGCTCAGTCAGAACTCACCCCTCACTGATCCTTGGAGAATTCATTCTTGAGAAAACCTTGTGGACATGGTGAATGAGGGATAGCCCTCAGACAAACCTTTAACCTCCATAAACATCAGCTAACTCATCTGATCAGTTAGAAAGCCTGGGGGCAGAATGTATGTGGGAACCTCTGTTGGATGGTACACCCTTTTTGCACATCAGATTTGTACTAGAGTGACTTTGAATTTAATGAAATGGGAAAACCCACTGTTATAGTTCAGGCTTCAGCATATGTTAAGGTTTCACCCAAAGGAGAAACCCTGAAGCTTAATGAATATGAGGAAAATTCCTTCCGACTGGAGATTGATGAAACTGAACCTAGAAGAAAGTGGAAGAATTACCTAGTCTGGTGATTTTAACCTGGTAAGGACAATTTTTATACCTGCACTTGTGTCCTGCCTCCCTGTCTTGTTACTGATGGGAGGTGGGGTTTTATTTTGTGGGTGATGAGGATGGAGGCCAAGAGATGTGGAAAGCTACCAGTGATCTGGCCAAACCATATTTTAGAGCTATGGACACCAGTTTTCAGAAAATTCCACACCCTGGCCTATGTGTGACACTGGGCTGGGTTTCCTGGTTTGCAGCCATAGTTTGGGGATCAAGAAACTGAAGGCCTTCCCTGCACAAAACCCCATGTACTTGTTTCTCTTTAATACATGTTCCCTTCTGTAAGAAGCAATGCATTGGTATTAAGTTTGAGCAAAAAACAATTTTTAGGGATGCCGGGATGGTTCAACAGGTTGAGCACTTGCCTTGCAACTGAGGTCTGGGGACCAAATCCCAGCACTTGCCCGAGCAAAGCCATATGCTGAACTGTGGCACAGCTGGTTATCACCGAGCCCCACTGTGAAGGTTCTTGCCTCTTGCAATGGAGGCCCCCAGTTCAATTCCCACCCCATGTGGCCCCACATTCACCTGTGTGGAATGAAACTATGTCACAACTAATGATGTACAACTATGGAGACTGCTCTGGGCCCTCCCCTCCTTTCTCTTTCACACACCTCTCAATTAAAAAAAAAAACAAAAGATCTGTGTACTAGTAAACTGAAACTTTTGAAATGAAATGAAAACTTTTGAAATGAAATGAAAACATTAAAATCACTAAACTGGGGAAGCCGGGATGGCTCAGTGGGTTAAGCGCTCACTTTGCAGCCCCGGGGACTGAGAATCGAATCCCGGCCCCAGCCCGTGTGGACCCATGTGCTGAACTGGGGAGTGCCCCAGTTCAGTTCTCACCGGGGTCTCACCCCGGCCCAGTTCATGCCTTGTGCAGCCCCGCGCCCACCTGTGAAATGAAACTATGTGGAAAAACCGATGATGTGCAACTATGGAGGCTGTTCTGGGCCCTCCACCATCTCTCTGTCTCTGTATCTCTCTCTTTCTCTCTGTCAAAAGCAACAAAAATAAATCTTAAAAAAAAAAAATCTTTAAAATCACTAAACTGTTTATTGTTAAAAAAAAAAAAAAATCAAAACCTCAATAACACTATTCTAAGTGGAAATAGCTATATGCCAGGGACTACATATTATATAGTTCCATTTATATGAAATGTCCAGAAAAGACAAATCTTCAGAGACAGAATAGATTAGTGGCTGCCTGGGACTGAGTGGCAACTGGGAGTGACTGAAAATGTTCCTAGGAATCTGATTTGGGTGGTGGAAATGTCCTAAAACCTGATTATGGGGATGGTTGAACGATTTGGTAAATTTACTGAATCACTGAATTGTGCATATAAAATGCAGTGATTTTTATGAGATATAAATTATACCTCAATAAAATTGTTCTATAGGGATGTTGGGATAGCTCAGCAGTTGAGAACTTGCTTCACAATTATAGAGGGTTCGATTCCTGGCCCCAGCCTGTGTAAACTCATGTGCTGAATTTTAGTGAAACTGGTAACCAGGATGGCTTGGTGGCAAAGATTCTCATCTCCCATGAGGGAGGTCCCCGGTTCAGCTCCCATCCTGTACAACCCCACATCCACTTGTATGGAATGAAACCATGTCACAACTGATTATGTACAACTATGGAGACTGCTCTGGGCCTTCCCCTTTCTCACAAATCTTAAAAAAGAAATTGTTCTTAAAAAAATCAAATATATAGATGTGCCAACTATAAGTAAACTGATTTTCTTATCTCATCTATGTATCTTTTGTATCAGTTTTTGTGTAATAGTTACCCCTAAGTTTTCTGGGTCTCAAATTCATACCATGTTGCCTCTGCAATTGAGGAGAAGCCACAACCAGGATTTGGCATAGACTGGAGAAATCTTGACTGAAAAGAATTAGTTTGGTGGGAAAAGCCGGGACGGCTCAGCGGGTTGAGCGCTCGCTTTGAGGCCACGAGGACCGAGGATCGAATCCCAGCTCTGGCCCAGGCAGGACCCACATGCTGAACTGGGGAGTTCCCACAGTTCGGTTCTCTAGCTGTCTCTGTCTCTGTCTCTCTCTCTATCTGTCAAGAGTAAAATAGAAATAAATATGCACTAAAGATAAAATAATTTCTATAAATATAAAAAAAGATAAAAAAAAAAAAGAATTAGTTTGGGAATGGGCATCAAATATATGGTGATGGAAAGAGAACTGACTCTGGGTGGTGAGCACACAATGCAATACATAGATGATGTAATGTAGAATTGTACACCTGGAACCTATGTAATTTTTACCAACCAATGTCACCCCAGTAAATTTTACATTTAATAAAAAAAGAATTTGCTGTACTAGGACAGTCCTTTAAGCATTTCAAGTCCAGAAGAGAAAGCTGAGCCCAGAATTCAGGGAACCAGTTCAGAGTGGGTTCATGCTGACAGGCAGGATCTAGGGGGTCCAAGAGGTTGGCCAAGCCAGAGGGAAGCAGGCAGGTAGATGCATCTCTGGACCACTGAGATATGATGCTAGCCTAGAAGCTTAAAAATCATATGGGACTTTCTTCCCAGTGAGCCAAGGTTCACAAGAGCACAAATAGCAAATATTTTACATTAGGTATAGCTTAATTTGCTCTATCTCACCCTTCCCCCTAGTGTCCTTCTATAATCCCCACCCCCACTTTAGATACCTAGATCCTGCAACAGCTGGTCCCTTCTATGTATCTCTGCCACATTAAACATTCTCATTACTGTGCGCCTACTGCTCCCTCTAACGCCTTTGTACTACCTACAGGATGAATCCTTACCCCTCAGTTTGGCATTTATGCCCTCTTCAGTCTGCCCTAACCACCTGATGCTCCCTAACATGAACCCTTACCTCAGACAAATGACCTCACACATGACTTCATGCTTCCCAGCCTGTAGATGTTTGCCTAAGCTGCTCCCCCGGCCTGGGATGCCCTTTCCACCTTTCTAAAGCCTAATAATCAGAACCCTGTTCAGAAGCCCCCTTTTCAGGGAAGAATTCTCTTGAACACTTATGTGAAGTCAAATCTTATTCATTTGCAATTGAAAAAGCATTTGTTGTTTGCATAAGTTTTTTTGTTTTGTTTTGTTTTTTTAAATAAAAGCTATCTGGACTTGGGGTAGTTCTTATCAGTCTTGACCTATTTAAATCATTTGTTGTATTATGATCTTGCCACTTTCTTATCTCCTGAATCAAATTATCAGTGGCTTTAGGTCAGTTCTCATACTCCCTCTCAGAAACGAGCATATAGTAGGTGCTTACTAACCATGTTTTGATTTGAAAAACAACTTGTATTGCCCAGGTTTTCTTGGTGCTTCAGGCTTCATACTTTTGTATTAGATGAAAAGCTTTCCTTCTAGAAAATGATAAATATTCTCTTAGAAAAATATAATGTTCCTTCCTATAATTATTTTTCAAATTCAAATATAGATTAGCATTGTTCCATCTTTTGGAGGTGGGTTGGTGTATGTACATAAAAATACATTGCTGTTTTATTTTGTAGCACTACCATGATTTCTCATACCAGCTGCCCAGTTAGACCAAACTTCACAGGTTAAGGATACAGTACCTGCCAAGACTGCCCTCACTTCAGACACCAGCCACAGATTTGGGGTCCCTAAGTCACCTTCTGACCAGCTGGCTACAAATGTGGGAGTTCTCACTACTCTTTCAGGTTCAGTAATTCTCTAGAGCAACTCTCAGAACACAGGAAAGCAGTATATTATAATTTTATCTCAAAAAGATACAAATCAAGCCAGCTTAAGGAGGAGACTCCAGGGTGAGGTCTGAGTACATCCCAAATGTGAGGCTTCCATTTTCCCTAGGAACACAACCCTTTTGGCACACATGTGTAACAATATGCAAAGTACTGCCAACCAGGGAAGCTCACCTGAGCTTCGTTGTCCAGAGTTTTTATTGGGGTTTTATTACCTGGGATTGATTGACCGCACAGTTGAACTCAATCTCTAGTGTCCCTACCCTTCCTGGAGGCCAGGCTGAGCCCCAACCCTCTAATCACTCTGTTGGTGTATTTCTGGTATGGCCACTCTTATCCTGAGTCATCTCATTAGCATAAACTATTGAGGGGCCAACCATAAGTCACTTCATTAACATAAACTATAAGGTCTGGTCCCAGGGGGCCAGCTGTGAATAACAGACACTCCTGTCACTCAGGAAACTTCAAGGATTCAGAGGTTTATCTCCCAGGAACCAGAGAAAAAGGCCAAATTCTTTATTACACAAGCACACACACACACATGCAAATCAGCATAGAAATGCTTCTTTAGGTGTTATCAAATAATTCATAACATCAAGTCTGTACTTTAGACATTACTCAACAAATGACTACCATATGCCACTTCTGCTTCAGACCTCTGACAAGAACTTAGACACACACTCAGGCTGATGTCCAGGGAGACCAGAAGTTGAAGTCTGTCCTGGGCAGCAATAGACCCATCTAAAATTTGGGGATTCTATTACTGAGGAATAAGAGGAGGATGGATATAGACAGATGACCAGGAATCTGTGCCTCAAGACCTAAATATTCCAAAGCCATTTGGGAGCAAGTTCACATCCATGATACCATCAGAGTCTGTCTGCTCTTCTGTAAGATAAAGGGCTTTGTACTTATGGAAAGAAATGAAAACCACCCAAATAACAGAGGCTATTTATTCAGAGCTTGCTATAGCAAAGGATCAGCCACTTTTACCTGCATTTGGCAGAGATCCAAAGACAGAGAGAGCAAGAGAGCCTTATAATGAGAGGAAAAACAAACAAACCAAGGAGGGTTCTGGGGGGAGCTTCAGGTATCCTGATTCAGGTTGTTGGCACAGCATGGCAAAGCTGGAGGGAGCAGGACATCTTATGTGATTGGTTTAGGAGCATATTTTTCTTTCTATGGTTGGTCCTAAGTTGGAAATAGGGGCAAAAAATAGGGGAACTAGTAGTCATTGACCAAATTCTGGCTGTTATGAGCTAACTGCCCTAAAGGCTGTGGTCGGGCTTCCAGGCTGATTGCTGCAAAAGTATGGGCCAGGGTTATTATAATATGTGGCCACTGTCCGTGGATATATGGAGTCACTTAGTTCCCCCTTTTGGCTATTCTTGACAGAGTCTGACCAATTCAGAGATGGTAGAAATCCAGGTCTTCACCACTCAGGGGCTGTTCAGTTGTCCCATAGGAAACTGCACCTTGAGATCTACTGGGTCTTGTTGTGCCATCTGATAAGACAGCAGTTGTGCAGAGGCATTTAGCCAAGCACTGTTCTTTTTAAGGTGATACAGAGCCTGTTCCACTGACCCATACATAACAGGAAGTAACAATGGCCCAGGTGCCACCATGACCAGTTAATAAGAGGTTTATGCATTTGCCCACAACTACTTGTGCCAGTGAGCTGAGGCAGATCTACAGATCTTCCAAAGAGGGAGGGGGTGCTGTCACTGGTAACTTCTTTTTTTTTAAAATATATTTTTATTTATTTTTGACAGAGAGAGAGAGAGAGAGAGAGAGAGAGAGAGAGAGAGAGAGAGAGAGAGAGAGAGAGAGAGAGAGAGAGAGAGGGAGGGAGAGAGAGAGAGAGAGATCGATCTACAGGGAGAGAACTGAACTG
Source organism: Craseonycteris thonglongyai (assembly GCA_004027555.1). Taxonomy (NCBI): domain Eukaryota; kingdom Metazoa; phylum Chordata; class Mammalia; order Chiroptera; family Craseonycteridae; genus Craseonycteris; species Craseonycteris thonglongyai. The sequence continues at coordinate 8,933 of PVKE010013988.1, read as the reverse complement.
GGGGAGCTCCTAGTTCAGCATATGGTTCCGCACGGGCCAGGGCCGGGATTCGATCCTCGGTCCCGGCGCCGCAAAGTGAGCGCTCAACCCACTGAGCCATTCTGGCTTCCCCACACCGGTAACTTCTGCCAGAGGCAGTGATAGTCTTTCTTTTTCCCAGCATTGGAAATACTACATGAATTGTTCACATAAACAATGAGTCAGCCATTCCCCAAGATAGGGTGCCTAAACATTTAAGGGTGGCTTCACTTTGGAGCTCCTGCCTGAATTGGAATTTCTATCATTGCTGACTTAGAGTTAGGATTTCTGTATAGACAAGTTTTCAAGTACTATTCCTAAAGTGCATGAGGTTTTAGTTTGAGGAAACTGCAGCCAGTTGACATGGCTGCAAAGTAAGTTGAATCTAGTAGGGGGTCCATAGAGATCCAAGGAAAATGGAGTTGTTTATGACATGACATTGGAACCAAAAGCCTTACATTAGCTGTGTGACATATTTCAGTCCCTATTAGTTTCTTCCAGGTGATAAGTACTTTGTGAAGCTTATTGAATTAAAATTTAGGATTACCTGGGGTCTGACAACAGATTGTAATAACTGGCTCTTTTTCTGGGAGAGAGGGTGCAGTAGTAGCAAAGTCAAGGTTGATTTAACACGTTAAGCGCCTAGGCTAGTTTGTCTTGCTTACCGTTTGGCCTGTTATATCAGATTTCACCAAAATGCTGGCGACTAGAGATCTGTTTAGGTTGCGATAAGGCTGAATGTTTATATACAGAATATATTTACTGTGTGAATATTTATTATTTACCGCAATTTGTACAATGTATTATTTTAGAAATGCTTTCTATTCAGTCAGTTGTCTGCAATTCTTGTTCCAGTGCAGAAAAAGATTTTTCTTTACCCATGAATGTGAAAATGTCCCCTAAACAGGAAGGAATTATAGCAAAGGAAAACAAAAAAGGAATAATCATTTTAAAATGGAAAGACAAGCAGGACATCTTATTTAAAATTTACTAACAGAATGTAATTTTTAAAATTTTATATTGTCAGTTAACATACAATACTGTGGCCTGCACGAAAAGTATACTGTTGGTCACCGGTGACTGACGTGGTCCCAACGGAAAGTTCAGTGTCAGTCACTGGTGATTGACATGGAGCTTAACGTGTTAAGGTCATTTGTTACTGTAAGGGCAAGTGGAAAAACCATTGGCTATAATTCCCTATAGTCTCACTTGTTGAGATCAGAATTGTGCATATACATTTATCATGGTGGTCTGTTTATGTCTGAAGATCAGCTGCTTCCAGAGTATCGTGGAGAATCTTTAGTTTGAAGCCCTCTATTGGAGTAGGCTTCTGGTTGTGTCAATTCTGAACTTCTTTAGTAGCGACATATGTACGGAAGGATCGACTGCCTGGAGTCTCACTGCTTACTGCATTTGCCACAGTATCTGATATGGGCCCACATAATGAGGTTCAAGGGCAGCTTTTCTTTGATGTCTCTTTCCATAGACAAAATCTTATGGTTGGAGATCATAAAGAGGCTCTTTAGGAAGATTTTATGGGAAGGTGGCTTTCATCTGTTGATGATAGATCTGGGTATAGTACATGAATAACTGGCAGTATTTTATAGCAGAATAGAGTCTAGTATTGAAGGTAGAATACATCTTTAAATAAATAGGTCTTCCATTTATCAGTTCTTAGGGGGATAACTGATGTACCCTCAATGGAGTGAACCATATGGCCATAAGGGCTTCTGTGAGAAACTTTGGCCAGGTAACTAAAGGGTTTCTGAAAGTTTTGATAATTTTAAGGATGCCATTGGTTCTTTCAACCTTTTCAGAATATTGTGGGTAAGGGCAACATAGTTTTTGAGTAAAGGGGATGCCTATGGAGTTCTGTTATAATGGTTCCTGAACAGCATGTGCCCCACATTGGACATACGAAATCAAGCACCTTTTGGTGACTAATGACTACAGCAGGTTTGTTCAACCTGTAGTCCAGGACAGCTTTGAATATAGCCCAACACAAATTTGTAAACTTTTTAAAAACATTATAAGATTTATTTTATTTTTTTTTTAATAGCTCATCAGCTATGGTTAGTGTCTTTCATGTGTGGCCCAAGACAATTCTTCCAATGTGGCCCAGGAAGCCAAAAGGTTGGACAACCCTGGACTAGAGCATTTCACCAATGAAATGCTTCAACCCATTCTGAAAATAGAGATATAACTAAAATATATTCAAACCTCATGAAGGCTGGGAGCTGGACAAAACCCACCTGAAGGTCTCCCAAGAACACTTGAGGCCTTGGTTCCTGGCCAGGTCCCACCTTTACATTTTTTTTTCCAGGATTATGTTTACAGGTAACACACAACCTGAAAACAACTTGTTAAAAATCTGTCTTTTTAAAGTTTATTTACTAATGTTAACTTAATAACCAATTTGGACCATGATGAATAATTTCTTGTAAAACTTTAATATCCATTTGAAATCATCTAGCACCACCAAGCGGCCATCTTGGGAGCAACAACCATGACCTGAGTGAAGGGTCCAATTAATAGCATTTTTCTTTTTCCGAATCAGGGGAAAACACTGATATTTTATAATGGCCTCTTTGAATCCTCGTTAGAAACCTCAGCTTGGTTAAGGCTCCTTTGTTGGCACAGAAGCTGTGAGAGCATTCCTTTATTTCCACCTGATCTCTTCTGCACAAACCTCCATCTTTTTAAAGCCACCTCTCTAGGAAGTAGAGTGAATCTATGAGTTCCTTAGCTTGTAGTCTGATTTTGGTGGGGATTCCAGCAGAGGTTAGGAAACCCTTGTTTTCAAAGAATCTCAAAGTAATGTTCTGATCTCAAGCATATTATGCTATCTGTGTATGTACCTATTCTCTGGTCTTTGGGTGGTTGACAAACTATTTGTAGCAAGAGCAGTAAGTTCTGCCACTTGGGCTGATTTTACCTTAGCTAGAGGACTATATTCTAAAGAGAACTTAAATTAGTGATAGCATGTCCTCCTCAATACCCTCCAGCTTCATTTCTGAGATACAATTCATCGGCAAAAAATATTAATTCAGAGTTCTTAATTGGAGTCTCTAATAATTCTGAGCTTGGTGTGGAAAGTTTCCTGACTGAGGTAAAACAATCGTGAGGTTCTCCTGTTAGGAGCAGGCACGTGGTAGGATTCAGGATGCTGCAGCAGTGAGCAGAAATGTGAGTAGGAGACAGCAACAGAACATCACAATATGTTAATTAGCTGGATGAAAGTGTAAAACTATCTCTATTCACAGATGACATGATCGTATATCTAGAAAATCCTAAGAAATACACGGAAAACCTATTAGAATAAATGAGTTTAGCAAAGTTTCTGGATATGGCATATCACTAAACAAAAATAAATATTTCTATACATGATCCATAAAAGAAAATAATCAACAAATTAGACACTAAAATTAAAAACTTTTGCTTGGTGTAAGACCTTTTTTCTTAAAAAAATATTTATTTTATTGTTTTAAGAGAAGGTGAGAGAGAGAGAGAAGGAGGGAGGGCACAGAGCAGTCTCTGTAGTTGTATATCATTAGTTGTGACATGGTTTCATTCCACACAGGTGGATGTGGGGCTACATGGGCAGGAACCAAACAGGGGCCTCCCACATGGGAGGTGAAAACCTTTGCCATTGAACCATCACCACTGAACCATCTTGCCAGTTACTAGTTGCATAGCGGTTTAGCATAAGGGGTTTGCATGGGCTGGGGCTGGGACTTGAACCCCGGGCTTCATGAATACAAGGCAAGTCCTCAACCACTGAGATATCCCAGCATCCCTAAGACCCTATTAAAAGAATGAAAAAACAAGCTATAGGCTGGGAGGAAGTATCTGAGAACAATCTATTTGAAAATGTACTCACATCTAGAATATATAAAGAACTCTCAAAACAATGGTAAAAGAAACCAAACAATCCAACTAGAGAATGAGCAGCCATTTCACAAAAGAGGACATCCAGATGGCAAACAGAGACATGAAAAGAAATTCCACATCATTAGCTATTAGGGAAAAGTAGATTGAAATCATAATGAAAACTATTAGAATAGCTAAAAAAATTTTTAGTGACAATACCAAATGCTAGTGTGAATGCAGAGGAACCAGATCTCATTGTTTTCAGCAATAAAATGCTTCAACCTGTCTTGAAAAATAGACATATGAAGTTAGGTGCATAACAATACTCCACCATCAAATGGAAGTGATACATATGGAATTAGGCTCAAGCAGATCCTGAAGACATAAGTAACTGTGTGACTTCCTCATGACCATGGCCTTTATTCCTACTATACTGTCTTCTCTCTTTCAACCCCAACCACAGCTCCATGGGAAGTTCCCATGACTAGCTGCCTAAAGGAGAAAACTCGAGCTCTGCTTGATATGCAGGCACCACCTAAAAGTGGGTATGTTCAAAGGGAATATGGGATGTGGTAAATGCTCTAAATCAGCATCCAATACTTGGTGCTCTTTCTCCCACAGCTAGGATTTATGGACCCAGTTATCAAGGGCTGGGAACAGGTGCAGCTCCTCTTCCTATTATCCTTTGTGATGGACTGGCAAAAATTTTGTTTCCTGTCTTTGTGACTTTAGGCTTTTCTTATCTAGAGATCTTAGTTCTAAAGGGAGGAATGCTTCTACTGGGTGACATAACAATGATTCCATTCAATTTGAAGTTGATACTGCCAGCTGGCCAACTCCTTGTGCAGCAGAAACAATAAAGAAGGGTTTCTGGCCAGGGTGACCAGGTCTGACTACCACAGGGAAATTGGATTGCTGCTATACAAGAGGACAAGGAAGAGTGTGTGCGGAATTCAAAATGCCTACGATATCACTTAGTACTGCCAAGTCCTATGATTAAAGTCGGTGGGAAACTACAACCCAATTGGGGCAGGACTTTTAAAGATCCAGACCCTTTAGTAATGATGGTTTGGGTAAACCCACCAATAAGGAACCATGACCAACTGAGGTGCTTGCTGAAGGCAAAGGGAACATGCAATGGGTAGAAGACCAGTTATAGATACTAGCTATGATGACATGAGCAGTTACAGAAATGAGACTGGTATTTCTTCCTTATTTTGATGTTTGCATAAAATTAATATTTTGTTTGCTTTCTCTCTTATCCCCTTAACAGCATAAGATATACTGATGAGTTAATGTTGTATCTCAGTATTTACATTATAGGATATAAAACAGGAGTATGAATCAGAGGAAGAATAAACACCACATAAGGACCAAAAAAGCCTTTGTATTCTCTTTTGAGGAAAAGGGTTTTGTGTTTTTGGTCGTCTATAGAATAGTTGTATCATGTTAAGCAGAAGCGTGGCTTCTTTATTTGAAGAGTAAGTATGGTTTAAGAAGGTGTATATGGGTGCCAAGTTGCCATGGGGTGGACTTTGGACTGTGATGGCTGTAAAATATGTCAACTTGGTGAGACTGAGTCACATGTCTTTATATGGTGGCTGGATACCAATGGGATGAAAGTGGAAGCTGCCAGTCCTTTTTAGGCCTTGGCTGAATTCAGACCCCAAACACCACTTCTTTTCAATGCAGTCTTCAAATATTGTTCTGCCCTTTCTCTCCCTTCAGCTTGAGACTTCCTTTACTTGCATGTTGGAATGCCTGACATTGTCCCACAGGTCTTTGAAGCTCTGTTACTTTTTCTTCAATTCTTTTGCTCTCTGTTCTTTGCGCTGGGTGATTTCTATTGATCTATCTTCAAGGTAACTGGTTCCCTCTTCTGCCTTCTCATATATGATGAGGCCTTTTACTACTTACAGTTAATCAAAGCAAGTGACAGGCCCGTCCAAATTCAAGGGAGGGGAAATAAACACAACGGAAGGAATGACATGTAAGTACAGGCAGAGAAGAAACTGTTGAAGGCCATCTTTTCAGGCATCCTACCATACATGAATTATTTAATTAGGCAGCACTTCTCCCTCCCTAACCAACCACTGTAAGTGCTTGTTACTCAAACCCCTTGGTGGCACTGGGTGTGATCAATCTCTTTCCTTTTAACTGAGCCAATTTTATGTCTTAAAAGTGTATTTTAAATGAGCTGCATTATAAAATAGTTGGAGTAAAATAGATTGCTTACTTCAGCAAATAAAAAGGAAAAGGAGGAATAGATGAAGCAACTATGGCAATCTTGGTCATCTTTGACTCTAACTTGTCACTATTTTTGCTTTTCTGTATGTTTTAAATTTTTATACCAAGTTTGAAAACCAAAGGCTCGTCTATACAGGATTTCTAGCTTCCTACAAGACGTCCGTGTCTTCCCCCTTCTGCATATTTGGGTCATCCCGGCACGAAATCACATCCCAGACCTGGGATGCAGGTGTGTGGACAAACTTTATACTGTCATCAGAATAAAGCTGATGAACCTCAGAGCGCTACTGTAGTGGGTATGAACGACTTCTCTATACTCTTTGTCTGCCGTACTCACCCTGTGGACCTTCACTGAGACCCTTCTCGTCTGTGTCTCTCCACCTGGAATGGGAAGTCCCGAACTCAACGCGTGTCCGTAGGAGGAGAAGCTCACCTGTCCTCTTCCGTCGCTCCGGAGATTCGGCTGACCTCTCCCACTCCCGCGTGAGACCTGCTAGGGCCAGCCCTAGCCCCACTCACAGCGGCGGCCAGCCCAAGCCCCGCCCTCGGGTCCTCACGCGAGGACCCTGCGGGGGCTGTCCGCGGCTGCACCGGACTTATTCCATCCTGTGGCCCGTCTGGAGGGTCTCCCATCCCCGGTTGCGCCGCAGTGCGGCCGTCTGGTCTCGGAAATCCAGCCGCGGGCCGAGAGACGCCGTGCGACGAGCAGCAGTTGCGGCAGGCGCTGGCGAGGGCTGCCCGGACGGGGCGCTCTGAGGGCTCCACCATGGCGGCGGCGGTACGCGCGGTGGTCTGCCTCCCTACGCGCTGCGGCGCGCCTGCCGGTAAGAGCCAGGACGCGGAGCGGGGGCTGCGAGCCGGGCTTGCGGGCGGAGAGAAGCGAGGCCCCTCCCGCTGGGCTGCGTCCCTTCCGGATGCGCTGTGTGACCTTGCTTGCGCCCGTGCCCTCTCTGAGTCCCAGGTTCCGACTGTGCAATGAGGGTGAACTGGATGCTGTCCAAGGTTCCAGTTAGTTCATCAGACCACTTTTGCGAGCTCTGCAGAGAGGAGCCAGGAACCGCAAGCACGCGTCGCCCTCCTCACGGGCGCGACCCACGGATTCATTCGGTTATGTCCACGCAGGGTTCGAGGTGGAGGGCGGCTAGCGAAGCTTAAGGGAGAGAGGCCGCCCAGCAGCTGTGTCACAAAGAATGAGTGCCAGTCGTGTTAGATTCTGGGCTGGTCAGTGCCTTTATTAAAAAGGATGATTCGAATGTCAGTAGTTTTGCTGTCGTAGTCCTCTCTCCCCCACGCCCTGTTGGCTGTTTGCAATCCGAGGAAGCAGCCTGTTGTCATCCAGTAGTGCAGAAGTGTTCTCCACGTGCTTGACAAAGTAGTCTGTCCTTTTAATTGTAGTCATCCTAGTGAGTGTGAGATGGTATCACTCTGTGGTTTTGACTTGCATTTCTCTGATGGCCAATGAGTATCGTTTCTTATTGCTTATTGGACAAATTGTATGTGTTCTTTGGAGAAATGTATATTTAAATCTTTGCCCATTTTAAAATTGGGTTCTCTTTTTATTACTGAATTTTAAGAGTCTTTTCTAGATCCAAGTTCCTAGTCAGATTTGTAATTCGCAAAAAATTTCTCCCATTCTGTGTGCTGTCTATTCATTTTCTTGACAGTGCCCTTGAAGCACAAATTAAAAAAATTTTTAAACATTTTTATTGTTTTTGACACAGTGACAGAGAGAAGGGGGAGGGCCCACAGCAGTCTCCATAGTTGCATGTCATCAATTTTCAACATAGTTTCATTCCACACAAACACAGGCGGGTGGGGTGGGGGGTGGGGGTGGGGTGGCCTTCACAGTGCAGTAACCAGGCCCGGGGCCTCCTGCATAGGAGGCATGCCCCCGAAAGCTGGGGGCTGAACCAGGGGCTTCCCACATGGGAAGCTGGCCCTGGTGAGAACCCAACTGGGGGCCACACCCCAGTTCAGCAAATGGGTCTGCACAGACTGGGGCCTGGACTCGATCCTCAGACCCCAGGGCTGCAAGGCGAGCATTCAACCCACTGAGCCATCTTGGCATCCCCAAGTTTTAAATTTTGACCAAGTCTGATTTGTCTATTTTTTGCTTTTAAGAGTTTTAGTTTTTGCTCTTACTTTTAGGTCTTTGATGCATTTTGAGTTAATATTTATATATGATGTGGGGTAGGGCTTCGACTTCATTTTTCTGCACGTGGATATTCAGTTGCCCCAGCACGATTTGTTGTAAAGATTATTCTCTGCACTGATTTGCTTTGGCACCCTTTTTAAGAGTCAGTTGCTGATAAATGCTGTCAGAGCCCTTGAAGCACTGTACTTTGTGAAGTGGCACACAGTACAGTGAAAGCCTGGCACGGCAAGAACTCTGGAGGGGAGAGGGGAAGAGTGCTGAGGAAGCACTGCGAGAGTCAGGGAGCCTTGACTAAGGGGAGCTGTATAGTCAAGACAGAGTACACATCAGAGACACAAAAGGATGCAAGACCAGAGTGTATTCAAGACTGACTGATCTGGTGAGGCCAGAGATAGGGCAGAGGGAGATGAGGCTGATGCAGAAGGTTGAGACCAAGTTCCAAGCCTATAGAGCAGGGGTGGCCAACTTTTCTGTATATAAGATCTACTTTTTATCTTAAAAGTGTGTCGCGATCGACTTGTTGTCATAGGCGTAGTCTAAGGGGGAAGAAGGGGTGTGAAATGCATACTATGTTTATACACTGTGTTTCAGTATAAGGTGCATTCCAGCGAGGTATGGGTAGATAAGTAAAATATATGTTCAA
>PVKE010013987.1:0-35660 GCA_004027555.1 Craseonycteris thonglongyai | reverse complement strand
TATTCAACTTAATAAGAGGTGGACCTAGGAATTGAACTCATGTCTGTCTGCCCTCAAACCCTTATCCACTCAATTATTCCTCCACTCTACTGAGAGATTGCCAATATTAACCTTATAAAAATGACATATTGGGAAAGCCGGGACGGCTCAGCGGGTTGAGCGCTCGCTTTGAGGCCCCGAGGACCGAGGATCGAATCCCAGCTCTGGCCCAGGCAGGACCCACATGCTGAACTGGGGAGTTCCCACAGTTCGGTTCTCTAGCTGTCTCTGTCTCTGTCTCTCTCTCTATCTGTCAAAAGTAAAATAAAAATAAATATGCACTGAAGATAAAATAATTACTCTCTATAGTAAATATAAAAAGATATATAAAAAAAAATGACATATTGTTCATAACTTTTTAAAGCCTGCTTTTTTCATATACCACATTTCCCCATTTCTTTAATATACTTCTACATAACATTTTGGAAAACTGTATTGAATCTATCATGTAGATATATTCTAATTTACTCAACCAATCACCACCTACAAAGGTCCCTGTGAGGAGCTTTAGAATTGAACAAGTTTGGGTTCCAATCTCTGGTTCTCTACTTCCTTTCTGTGTGAGCTTCGAAAAGTTAATGAACCTCTCTGAGCTTCAGTTTCCTTATCTGGGAAATGGGGATAAAAATGACACCATACCCAGAAAGCAACGGGAATGGAGCTGATCCTCACTAACTGCCGTTCAATATGGGCCCCCGCCAAGCCCAGAGATTTGGGAAGTCGCTGCAGGAAAGTCTGAGGTCACAGTGACAATTAAGAACACTGGCTCCAGCTCTGTCATTGAGCAGTCCTGTGACCTTGGGCTAGTTTATGTAACCTCAGTCTCCTCACTGTAAAGTGGGATATTAATAGCAACGACATCAGAGAGTCATTGTGAGGAATAAATGAGAGGATCCTGGGATGTTCTCAGGAGGTGGGCTTGCTTCTGAGGAAGCACTCAATGAATGGCAGCTATTTTTTTTGGCTGAAGCCATGGGGCGAAGCTTTCTTTTCTCTGTAGGATTGTTAAACTGGTAGAATGTGAGCTGAGAGCTGCTGGGGGCCGTCTGTGGGAGGTCGTGCCTGCAAAGGAAGCCAGCCCACAGAAGGCAGAGCTGTGGCGTGGACAGCAAGAGGCTCCTTATGACCGTTTGTTGTTTTTTTTTTTTTCTAAAGGCAACTTTAAAAGATAACATTAAAAACGTATATATGTGGAATTACACCAGACACGCATTTCACTTAAGCAAATTCAACTCGAACGTGCTTGCCTTGATAATGAGGAGGTGAGGGCATGCCTCAGGATGCCAGGGGCCAGACAGGAGTCTCAGTCCAGAAAGGTGAGGACTGCAGTTGTTCCTTGGCAGCTTCCTTAGCAGAGGGTTGAAGCACAGAGTCAGCTCCACACTTCTCCCCTGCAGCAATGGTTCCCAACCATCCCGACATTTAACACCTGCATGCCTTTCTAAACCTCTCCAAAAATCTCACCAACCTGCAAATGGAACTGTTGTTTGAGAAAAGGCAGAATAACCACACAAAAAAAGCCCACTGGAAAAAAAAAAATCTCAGCTTTTAAAGGAATTTGCATTCTTTTCATCGCACTAGCTCTGAAAATCAAGCCATCTGTCCATGTGTCAAAGGTATTGTTTATTCATCCCGTGGACATTTCTGGTTGCACACCAGCTATGCAGGCCCTGGCTGTGCCTCCAGGGCCCACACCCCCAACCCTCTGCAGTCCCCAGGTCACCACGGAGCAGTTCTGTTTGCAGCCTGCAGTCCACTGAGTGGGTCTACAGCTTCCTCTTAAAGGCTACTCACAGATCCCTCCGCTCCCTCTGATTCTTAAGAACAAGTAACACCACATACAACTGTCGATTTCCAGCTTCATGCATGACTAAGTGCCACTTTCTAGGAAACTACTAAGTGAGTTACTACAGTTGACTAGTCATAACTAAAATTAGCATGTTACTAGGGTTTACCACGAACTCAGCTGCAGTGTTCTTGGAAGACTGGTGTCGTGCTCTGTGTTTGCCAACGCTGCAGAATGCCCCCTGCACAACTCAGAAAGTGGTAAATGGGGGGATAGATGGGACACAGGGTCTTTGGCCTTTGCCTAAGTGAGCCAAAGGTCAAATGAATTTGAGAGCCAGTGTTCTAAGCTCTGGAAACTCAGAAATCTTCTCTCTGGGGTGTTTCAGTCCCCGCACCCTTCCCGTTTTCATAGCCCTGACATTTCCAGCCATCCCTCCATCAATCCTGACTCCACACATTTAAACCACGATAAGTTACCCACATAACAGGCTTTAAACAACTAGTATCCATAAATAACATTAAAATTCCACTTCTGACCTCCAAATGCCTAAGACCTCCTTCACACACTTAATGAATATTTATTAAGACTCAAATATATCAGGCACGTGTTAGTTCTGGGGCATACAGTGGTAATCAAATCTGTCGCATTCCCTGCCTGCATTAAGCTACATTCTGGTGTCAGAAAAAGATATGACATAACATAACAGCAAAGCAATTATGCAATTCTAGGTGCTTAAAAAACTAAACAAACAAAAACAAAACAAAACAAAAAACTAAACAAGGTATTGATGTAGCGAATAACAGGGGAGGCCTTTTTTAAACACTGATTAAGGAGGGTGTTGCAGCTAGGGTACTGTGGTTGCAAGCAACAGAAAACACTGCTGAAAATTGGTTGGAAAGATGCAGGGTGGCCCCACAGAAGCCATGGAAAAAGGAGAAAAACAGAAACTGGGGAGACTCTGGGGGTACAGGGAGAAAGAAGGAGTAGGGTGTCTTAAATGTCTCATACAGGCTGTATCAAGGCCAACCATTTCCCATCGCTGGCTCATTTGGGACAGGGCCCCTCCCTTGCTGGAAAAGAGGGTGCAAGGGCAGGGTACTTTGACTGACAGTTGCTCCAAGACTACATGGAATGGGGGGAAATAGGGGTTCCATGGCAGATTGCATTGGCTGGCCAAGCTAATACGCATTTCCACCTCCTCCCTTCTGCCTGTATTGTCAAAGCTAATCAAAATTAAATCCTTGTCTTTCCAGCCTCCCTTGCAGCAAGAGGTGGCCACATGATACAGGTCTGGCCAATGAGACAAGCTACTGAGGGTCAGAGTAGGGGATGTTCTAGAAAAAACTTTGTTTCTGAATAAAAGGGATCGATGTTGCCAGTACCACCACTTGCCACACCTTTCTGTTTTGAATATGGATGTCAAGTCTAGAATGACAGCCATCCGCCTTCTTACAACCAGAAGAGAAAGCCCAAGGGAATTACAGAGATACTCTAATATCGCTGTGTCGCTGAACGAACTCTGGAATCACCTGAGATCTTGTTTTGTGAGAAAAATAACCCCCTATTTTTTTAAGCCATTGTTTGTCAGGCATTCTGCTGTTACTTGCAGCCAACCATTTTTTAGGTACGGTAACTGTGGTTGATTGCATTATTGTTTACAACTATTTGCTCCCTTTCTTATAGTAGGATTATGCATCCCTATCTATTGCCATGTGAATTGCAATGCCTCTCACAGGTGCTTTGGCCTTCCCCATCCCCGACGGACTTGGCCATGTGACTTGTTTTGGCCAATGGAATGTCAGCAGATATGGCTTATTTTCAGATACTAAATCTGAACCAAAAAAAATGTAAGGGATATTATGCCATTCAGTTTAGTTTCATCAGCCATAAGGGCAACTTGTCTCAAGTAGGTCACAAGTTGTTTCCTCAAACTGTGCCCCAGAATGAAAGATACATGGAGCAGGGCTACAGCAACTGAACTGTAACAAACATGAAATAAATGTTGTAAGCTGCTAAACTCGGGTTGTTTGTTACTGCAGCAAAGCTGACTAATACACTAAAAAAGAAATGGGTATGGATGTTGGATAGGCAAAATTAATGAGTCTCAGCCCTTAAAGGCTTCACGGAGAAAGTGACAATAAAGCTAAGGTATAAACCCTGAAAAACAATCAGCCATGCAAAGAATCAGGTGAACAGTATTCCAGCTTAGGGGACAATATACTCAAAGATCTGAACTATGAAAGGACTTGGTATTTTTAAGAAGTTGGAAGATCGGCATGGCTAGGACATCCTAGTTCTTACTCTGTTCCCATTCTCCCTGTTCCCAATCCTTTAGCTTAGATTCATGTTTCTAATGTCACTTTGACTTGATTATCCAACTCAGATTCACTGTCCCTGACCATCCATCTCTCTAAGGACTCAACTTGAAATGATCTCTGAATCATCCCATTCCATTATTTGGAGTATCCTACTTGCCTATTCCAGCTCTGATCCCAGGAACCAAACACCAGTCTGAACCCCTGGGACACACAAGGCCAGGAATCACACAAGTGGGGCTTTCTCCATTCTCACTAGCCAGGCTCACTCTGTGGGGCTCCAATTCAGCACCAAGGAAGTAGAAATCCCTCCACATCTCTTCCTTTGTGGCCACACACAGCATGTTAAGCCTAATTAATGAGGCTTTATCGACGCATTTGTGATGCCTTAGTGGAAAGTTGAATTCTTTGTGCGGGTTGGGAACACAGATGGGTGGGAGGGTCTTTGTGGTTCTCAGCGGTAAGCTGTATTCCTGGTGGGCACTCACTGGATACTTGGTTGAAAATGGTTAAAATCCCAAGCTTATTAAACCAATTAATATGAATATATCTGCTCCTAAACCCTATGAAACAGACCCATTTTAAGATACCTGCCTGCACACCGCTCCCATCACTGATAAACCGCCTCCATCACAACCCTGGAACATTTACCAGCGGCTTTCTGTTACTCAAGAGGCCTCTCGGTTATTTATTTATTTATTTTTAAGATTTGTTTTTATTGGTTTTGACAGAGAGAGAGAGAGAGAGAGAGAGAGAGAGAGAGAGAGAGAGGGAGAGATACAGACAGAGAGAAGGGGGAGGGCCCAGAACAGTCTCCATAGTTGCACATCATCGGTTTTTCCACATAGTTTCATTCCACAGGTGGGCGCGGGGCTGCACAGGGCAGGAACTGGGCCGGGGTCTCACCCCAGTGAGAACCGAACTGGGGGCACTCCCCAGTTCAGCATATGGGTCCGCACGGGCCCGGGCCGGGATTTGATCTTTGGTCCCCAGGGCTGCACAAGTGAGCACTTAACCCACTGAGACACCCTGGCTTCCCCTCGGTTATTTATTGATTCCCGGTTTGGGTTTCTGAGAGAGTTGTGTCTTTAAAATAAACCCTGTCTTATTCAGGGGGAACCTGAGTGGATCTCTGTTCTTTACAACTCAAGACATTCAGACCTGCTCTCAATTTTGCCCACAGCCGTGCCATCTAGTACCATAGTATGGTTTTCTGGAGAAGTATTGCCCACCCACGTTGATCTTTTGGGAGAAAACTTAGAGTAGAGGTGAACCTACATAGAGAGGAGCTGAGGAAGACTAGGGACGTGGAGAAATAGAAACATGAAGTTGGAGTCTGGCTGAGAGATAGAAGAGGCTGCTGGCTCTTCTGGAACTTACAAGCTGGGGGTCCCTTGGGGCCAAGTTCAGCCTCGCAAACAAACATGTTTGGTTGGGCTGGAAACACGATCTAAAATAATTTACTATTAATGCTTTGCGACAAGAATGCACTTTTCTGTTCACCACTCCCTATTGTCATACACCAGTAGCTTCCTTCACTTAGTCATATTACCCAGCTGGCTTCTATAGCCAATTATATGTGTCATATGCACTTTATGTTAAAAAAAAAAAAATCTGGTAAGAAAGGGCTCGAAAGGATCTATCATTCAGTTCAACCCCAACCTCCCACTTGAAATCTTTCTACCAGAGTCCCATTTTAATTAGCCTTATTAGCATCTGTTCATCATTTTAATGCCTCTAATGTACAAACCTTCACTGAAAGTAAAAAGGAGTACCTAGTGTTGTTTTGGCGTTGACAAGAGATGGATAACTAACACCTCTCACCAGGTACTGAAGCTCAAGGAGGAAAATAACCTTAGAAATTCCCTTTGGATGGAAAGAAGGTTCTCAGTAGGATCATTTCTGCCTCTGGAGCCATCTGACTTCTCATGGGAGGGGAAAAGCCAAAAATGTCTCTCTAACCTAGAAGTGGGGGAAAAGAAAATGCACTTGAGGACTGCCACAGTGGGAGCAGTGGTCCCGGGACAGTGCCCAGGGTGGGGGGCACTGTGTCCAGGTCTGGTAAGAGAGGATGGCTGCCTTCCTCAGTTCAGTCTGAACTTTCGACCCCATTGTCTACTCTAATTACTGGAACTGGCAGGATTAATTCCTCGACCTACTTTCCAGTCCCTTTTGCTGCCACAGTGTGATAAGGCCTCCCTGGGCTTCTGTCTGTCATTTTAATGCAGCAGGACTCGCTGAGTGGTTACATGCAAACTCGCATTTGAACCAAAGGAGCATCTATCTCATCTTTGAACTGAAGGAGGGAGCTCAGGATCGCTCCTTTCAGCCAATTCGAACATTCCTGTTCTCTAAAGCTACTCAACAAAGAGCTATCAAACACATGAAGAAAATCCCACTTGGAGAACAATGGGATATAGAAATAAAAACAAGATATTTTATATCTACTCAATTTGTATAAAATGAAAGCTGATACTACCACAATGCCAGTGAGGTTGTAGGAAGCCTGGATGTTCACAAGTTGCTGGTTGGCACAATTTCAATATACAGCAATATGTGTACATCAGGGGCCATTAAAAACATTGCTCTCCATTGATCCGGTAATCTCATTCCTGGGAAGTTATCCAAAGGAAGTGGTTCAAAAGAAGGAAAAAGCTGTCTATACAGAGACCTACCCTGCAGCATAGAGACGTGGATGGCAAAATGACCTGTAGGCTGGCAAACCCATGGACCAATTTCAGCCTGAGGCCTGTTTTTATATGGCCAACAAGCTAAGGACGATATTTTTTAAAGCATTCTTGACAGATTGTTAAAACAAACAAGCAAACAAAGGTTATGTGAAGTTTGCTGACCCTGGAGGAAGAGAAAACTGGATGAAGACTATAAAACAACATGGGGAAATGTTTACAATACATTAAGCTATGCAGAATATAAATGGAACAGTCATGATGGGATCAACCATGTAAAAAAATATGTCATGAACTCACAGACAGAAAGAGAAGGCAAAAAACAAACATAATGTGGTCTTTGGGAGTAATTTGAAATGATTTACTTTTCTTTAAAATTCTTCCTTTATCAAACACCTCCCAGATACTCATGAGTAGTGAGGGAGTTTATTGTGTAAATGCTCCATCCTTATGAGGAAGTACTATGCAGCCATTAAAAATGATGTTGTGGGTTTATATTTACTGAGATGGCAAGATGCTCATGACATACTGTTAAGTGAAAAGGCACACTATAGAGCAGCATGCACAGTGTGAGCTCATTTCTATAAGTTGACTACAGATCCATGTCTGAGCATACACATGGAGAACAATCTGGAAGGATAGACCCCCAAATTTATTGATAGCCATTATCTCTGGCTGACGGAACTTGGTGTGCAGTTTACTTTCTTTTTACTATTTGAAGGTTTATGGGTTTTGTTTTGTTTTGTTTGCAAGGTCCATTTATTATTTTTAAGGATTAGAAACAAAGCATTTTCACACATACACAAAACTTTTTTAATGTTGTTAAAATGTTTTTACACTATGTTAGAAAAATGTGCCCTTTACAAAGAAGGCAGGGTCCTAGGAGTCTAAGCAAAACCGTCCCCTCCCAGCTCCCGGCCTGCCTTGCCACACTGCCTCCACCTAAAATGCTGCTTTCTCTAGCCTGGAACTCTTAGACAGGTGCGGGTCTGACAGTAGGTTGAAGAGTGAGACACATGCTTGCATTCAAAATTTAAGGTGACATTGAAAAACTCAGTAACCATGCAAATATTTTAATGCCATGTCTTAAAAAATCAAAATTAATGGAGAAGGTCCATGATGAAGAAAATAGTAACACTTCAAATAAAGACAGGACCAGTACGACTGATTTTTCCCTTTGCCGCAGGTCTCAGCATGGCTTGACACTGAACTGTTACTGACCCTGTCTTTATTTAAAATGTTGATATTTGGGGGAAGCCAGGATGGCTCAACGAGTTGAGCGCTCGCTTTGCAGCCTCGGGGACAGAGAATAGAATCCTGGCCCTGGCCTTGGCCCATGCGGACCCATGTGTTGAAATGAGGTGAGCTTCCCATGCAGGAGGCCCCCAGCCCAGTTCCTGCCCAGTGCGGCCCCCGCCCACCTGTGTGGAATAAAACCATGTCGAAAACTGATGACATACAACTATGGAGACTCCTCTGGGCCCTCCCCCTTCTCTCTGTCTCATCTCTCCCTGTCAAAAACAATAAAAAATAAAATGAATCTTAAAAAAAAAAGAAAAGATTGACATTTTGTTCATCGTGGATTTTTTGGCATTAATTTTTATTTCTAAAAAGTATATTAAAGTAGTACTTACCTTGATGCTGAGTTTCTGAAACCCCCTTAAATATACTACAAAGCATTAAATGGTATGTTTTCAAAAGACCTTTATAATATAAAATTGTATTTCAATGACACTCTTGAAAAACTTGATTTGTGGCTATTGAAATTTAAATTGTATGTCATTTTCATGTATCACAAAATATTATTCTTTTCTTATGTTTTTTCCCAACCATTGATCAGCGTATAAAGCATTCTTATCTCATGGGTGATATAAAACAGGTGGCAGTCCCAATTTGACCCACAGGCCATTGGTTGACTCCTGAGTTAAAACATGGGAAATGTTTGCACGGAACCTGCCACGCAAGAGTTTAAGTTTAAAAAGGAGTCAACTGGCCTCTTTGAGGCAGCTTCCTGTGACAGAGGATGGGCCAACACCTACCACTTGGGGTGACATTGAGGAAATGCTGGCTACGCACCCAGAACAGAAGCTTCCCTTTGGGGTGTCAATATTGAGGGTCTCCAGACCCCCCAGACAGCTTGCTCACGAGGCTGCTGGGTCAGTTCGGATCACTACTTCGGCTCCATCATTCTTTGGTCTCGTTATGCTGTCGATAGTCCCCACGTATTTCTCAGCAGAGTTTTTAATGACTGTCCCAGCAGCCACCACCTAGCAGCTTATCTGCTTCATTACTTTGTGACAAGGCTGTAAAACTTCAGATAACCCCGCTCTCTCCTCTCTCTCCGGGCTGGGAAGGCTGCTGCCTTATCAAACCCCCGCTGCAATAATTAACCATGCAGGGAAATAAAAACAAATATTGGACAGCCAATGCCTCGGATGTGACCGAAAGCTCCTGACTCAATGAAGCCTGTAGGCTCTGCTGTTTCCTTATCACTTTGACTCTGTAGTCACTGAAGTTTTGCAACTTCTACCATCTGAGCTCTTGTTTCACCCACCTACTGCTCCCTGTGAGGAGCAAACAAGCCCCTGTGTCTTAGCTTTTCAGTTTTCATTCACCCTCACCATGAAAGACTTTTGCCTCCTTTTTCCCCTCCCAAGTCTTTCACGCCCCCTAATTCTTTCACTTCAATCTCTCACATGAGACCATCACTTAATAGAATGCAGTTTTGTGTGGCGTAGCAATGTGCCAGCCTCCAAAGTTGGATCATGATGGGTCTAAGCCAATCTGGCCATGTGACCCAGTTTTAGCCAATGAGACCTAAGCTGAAGATTTTGCTTTCTTGACAAATGAGGTTATACCTGACATTGCCTCTGCCATCATCTTCCTGCTTTGATTTGGAAAAGTGATGGCTGGAGCTGTGGCAGCCACAGTGTGATCATGAGCAAGTAGTCAAAAGGTTCTCAGAGACTATAGTCATGATGTGACTGAGCCACTCAACCAAAACCACAATTTCTGTTGGATGAAAAAATAAACCCGTATGGGTTTAGTCAACTGTGATGGTTTGGGTTACAGACAGCACCACAGGTAAGCCTGACTGGTTGATTAGGATTGATCACAGACAGGTTTTCATTCAGAGCCAAGAGTACCAAACTGAAGCACCAAGTCATAATATCTAGGGTCAAGGGTCAGGTTACCAGGCATGCTCAGTCTCTCAGAACTCGGGTCTTAGAAGTGAGACTGGGGCTGGCACACAGGAGAGCTGAGCCCCCTTTGCTAAGCCAGAAACATGGTAGCAGATTAGTTGGCAAGCTGGGCACAGCAGGGCCTAAAGAATGTGTCTCCCACAGGGACAAGAACAGCTTGCCAGCTTGACACCTGTCTAGATCTGCCCTGATCCCCTGCTGCCTCAACAGGTTCTGCCATCTTGTTCTCTGATTCTCTCTCATGAGATCTTGTTTTTATAGCCTTCTCCCTGTGTTCACTTGCTGCTCAGAATAAAGTAGAAAACTGATAGGGCAGCAGGCTTAAAACTCCAGGGAACTATAGCCCCATCTCCCCCACCCCCATACCCCACCCTCACCCCATGTACAAACATTTGCTGAGAGGGTGGCTGCATGCATGAATGAGCAGATCCCACAGATCCCAGCCCTTCACTGTCTGTGCTAATCCATAATAATTTCTATTTGACTTTGGAAAGCATTATGTAATTTGAATTCTGCAAATTTACCTTCCTAATTACGTTCTTCCTTGGCTAACACAGAAAGTACTTTGCCCAGATTGAGTGATGGTGAGGAAGTTTATTAGGTGTTGGGATCATGAGGTAGATAATCCATATATTGGCATTCAAGAGTTGTCTATATCAGGAAGGTCAACTGAACTGAAATTTGAGCATGGAGGTGTGTGTGTGGGCGTGCGCACGTGCACGCGTGCACCTGGTGTCCTGATTCTATGTTAGCCAATCCATGGAAACTGGGTCTACATAAAGCCCCACCTACCAAGTCACACTTAGCCTAGACTTTCTGACTTATCTTGTCACTGTTCTAAGAGTTGCACAGTACTCCCTAGCTTCAAAGATCCAGCAGTGAGTTACATTACACCTGGCCCTGTTCAGACTTCAGGATTAGGTTCCAGGTTAGTGTACCACATACTGGAATAACTAGACTGTATTATTTCTCTGCTTGGCAAATACATTTAAAAAAAATGAAAGAAGGCAAGAAAGAAAGGAAGGAATGGAGGAACAGAGGGAGGGAGGGAGGGAGGAAGGAAGATTAGATGGATGGATGGATGGATGGATGGATGGATGGATGGATGGACTGACTCTTCATACAATAGGTTTCCGATCTCAAATCTCAATTATCCAGGGATAATTGCTAGGTTTTGACTCCTATGCCATCCTTCCACCTGAATTCCCACTGATTGGCCCTTCTGTTTAGGCTGGGGCAGGGATTCACTTGGACCTTAATAGGCTCTACTTTCCCCCTGGAAAGGCTCCCAAGCACCAACCCACCTGGCAGGAGATTGCTGGCCTACGTGCCTGGGCCTGGGATACCTGGTTCCTGGGCTGGCTCCACTGTTCAGACCTTTGATGTGGCCTGACTTGGTCATGCGCCTTTCAGCTAGCAGGTCTCACTCTAGCCCCAAGGCCAGCATCCAATGCAAATGAACTGACACTCATTCACAGCCTTTGTCCCGAACCACTTGACCTAGCTAGCTTTGCTTTTATTCCTCAAATCCTCAAGGTATCTTGGCTCCAACCACTATATTAACTCCCAGATTGATTTAAGATTCCACACTATTGTCAGTGATCTCATGGTTTCCTCCTGGATAACAGGTCACACTTGACTTCCTAACCCACAATTGTGTCACTGAACTCTGCCTTCCCTCTTCAATGAAGGTTCACACCAATACCTTTGCTTACCTCACCCTTGACAGCTTTGGGTTAAGACTTAGCCACATCCAGGACCCTATGTCCACAGCATCTTCAGCCTTCTGTCTCCTGGTCCCTCTGGCCTCAGGATCGAGAGCAGGATGTCTATACGGTGGCTCTGCTGGGATCACTGATCTCAGCCTTCTCTAATCTCTCTTGGCACCATTCATTCATCAGCCATTTATCAAATACCTACTATGTGCCAGGCACTGGCTGGGCACTGGGGATTTAATGCCAGTTGTGATACCAAAACCTCTTGGAGAGACAGACACGTAAATAGGCCATGCAGCATGTTAGGAGCCAGAACAGAAGGACCAGAGCTCTGTGAACCACCACAGCATCTCCCAATGAGGAAAAGTCAGAATTAAAATGAGGGAGATGAAAATGGTGCCAGATACCAAATGGGCTCCAAAGGGAAACCTCAGGAAACTGCTGACCCCAAGTTTCCTACCCTTAAAACCCACCCACTTCCTCCTCTGGACGGAAGCACAATTGGTCTTCCCTGCCTTTAACTACTACAAATGCCCAGAGTCACTCAGCTAACCAAGCTCTGGTGAGCCAGTCAGGCACTGTCCTCACCGAGAAAGACTTCCTTGAACCTCTTCTCCAGAGCAGTATTGCTCCAGAAGGAAAGAGTGGGAGGAATTCCTGAAAACGCAATGATCACACATTCTGCCCCAAGATAATAGGGACACAGGCTTTTAAAGAACTCTCTGATTCTAAAAAAAATAAAAATGAAAAAAATGAAAAGGAAGCTGGGCTCTTGTCTCCAGGAGACAAGAAACCAAGAGTCACACACCGTATGGAAGTCCTGGAGTAAGACAGCGTCCAACATACATGCGTTCAAAGTCAGGTTCGTTCCCTCTCCCCCACATACGTATTTTTAGCTAGTACTCACAGCACCTGGCACCTGGAAATTTAAACTCACTAATGTGAACCGTGTGAGCAGAGAAAGTCTAAAAGAATAAGTGGTTCAAACTATAGAATTAATTTGGACAGAAATTATTTAATTACCTGGAAAAAAGTAGGGTAGCAAAAGAAGTAGTGTCAGAAAGTGGTAGAGGGTCTACTGAAATGAATACACAAGGCTGATCTGGGAATAGAGCAGAATTGTTTTTATGCAAATGATGCCCGAAGTCCTCAAAAAAAGTGGTTTCTCTTCCTCTTCTGGCCTCAATGGGCTTCCCCTACATCATGTGCTGTGCTTGCTTGAGATGGCATTTACTGACACTTATCTTTCCCTCAAAACATAAAGTGGGCAGGGCACAAGGAGAGAAGTGGCTTCTCAATAAAGGAAGGTCCAAAAAATGCAATCCTGTTTTGTTCACTTCTAGGTAAAAACCTTTTATGTGAGTCCTAATTCTTCTATAGGAGAATGGACTTAAAATAGTAGGATCTTATTAGGTCACAGGTTCTGTGTGTGGGGAAAAATCATGAGGGACTCAGGCAAGGATAGGAGGACCATCAGATCCTGAGTGAAGAAGAGAGGAAAGAAAGACTTTGTGGGTACAACGCAGATCATTGTGTGGTCTCAAGGTTCCGTGGGCCCTTGCCTGTGCTCCATTATTGGCTGGGAGCAGCAGCCCTGGGGATAACAGGCCCTTGATCAATTACTCCCCCTCATTAAGATGTCCTCCAAGCACATTGTCATGGTCCCTTCACTTCTCTTTTTACTTGCGGTGGCTCCAGTTTCAAGTTCAAGTTTACCGTATTTTCCGGCGTATAAGACGACCGGGCGTATAAGACGACCCCCTAATTTTACAGTTAAAACATAGGTTTAGGCCTATATTCACTGTATAAGACTACAGCCTCGGAAGTGGGGGGTAGTCTTATACAGCGAATATAGGCCTAAACCTATGTTTTAACTGTAAAATTAGGGGGTCGTCTTATACGCCGGAAAATACGGTATGTATGTTGGATTAGGGCTTTCTGAGGAGCGTCTGGATATAGAAGGCAATGGAAGAGAGAAGGTTTGCCAGCTAAAATACTTCAGTCGCTGAGCTATTTCACTGGTTTGTGAAGAGCATTGGGGCAGATATTTAAACATCAAGGTAAGAGCTTCTTAGGGGTAGTCAGTCTTCTGCTGGCAGAAACAGAACACTTGTTCAAAAAACATCTTTTTAAGATTTATTTGATTGCTTGAGAGGAGAGACAGAGAGAGACAGAGAGAAGTGGGGAGGGCCAAGAGCAGTCTTCATGGTTGTACATCATTAGTTGTGACATAGTTCTACTCCGCACAGGTGGATGTGGGGCTGTGCAGGGCAGGAACAGAACTGGGGGCAATTCAGCATTTGGGTTTTCACGGGTCAGGGCAGGGGTTTGATCCCCGGACCTCACAGTTGCAGGGCAAGCACTCAACATGTTGTGCTATCCTGGCTTCCCTTAATTTTCTTTTATTCCTGCCCAGACTTGTTGAATCAAAACCTTGAGGGTTGAGAACCAAAGCTAATAGATACCATATTTATTGACAGTACCAACATCAAGGAAGCTCCTTTGAGGGGATTTACACCAAATCCAAATTAAATGATACCCAAATAAGTGAAATCTGGTTATATTTTAATATCATAATCTCCCTGTTTTTCTTGCCACTAGTAGCCACATATACCCTTCTGCTTCAAATTCCTTCTACGTATTTCCCAAGCTCTCTTTTCAGAAAGCTAAAAAAAAACCAAAGAAGTTACAATATTCTCAGAAAACAGTGCTTCAGTAAGGTTACCCGGTTGTTTTCCCCTTGTTAATTTAAGGGTCTTCAATTATGCATGTGGATGTGCACACATTTGCATGTTCAATTCACATGCCTGAGCTACCTAGCTGCAAGATAAAACCAACCACAATAATTCAAGTAACTTCTGTCTGGTTTTCCTCACCCAAACTTCAGGGCTGACAGTGTTTGAGATAAAAAGTAGAGAATTAAATCACTTGGGAAATGCGGGAGGGGTGGGCACTGGTGGCATCGAGATAGGAAAGATAGGGTCAGCCGGCCTACTCCTGCCTCCATCCCTGTTGGATTGCCAATACTTTCTCCTTCCACATCCACTGGATCTCTTAACCTCCATGAGGCCCCTTTCCCAAAAGGTATTGACTGCCCTGATTCTGATGCTTACATCTAGTTGAGCAGGAAGGCCATAGTGGAGTTTGTCCTCTGCCTGATGTGGGTAACCTTGATTCTAAAGAAACCACCACAATACAGATGACCCAGAAATGGAACAAATGGACCACAATATGCAGATTAGGAAGGCGGAGCCACCCATCCATTGGCTAATTGCTGGTGTGATTACAAAGGCCCAGCTGAAAGGTATCGGGAAGTTTTGAGGACAAATTTCTGGGCAAGTAGTAAAGTTTTAATTTTTTGGTGTGTGTGTGAGCCCCTCCCCACCTTTTTTTTAATCAGCTGGTGCTGGTTTCCTGCATTTCCTGTGTCGGGGAAAAAAAACAAACATGTTTGTGTGTAGCCAGAACTGAAGGACTCAGGGCTGAAAAGCGTTTTGTTCTCTTGCATGGTGGCTCTTAGGGTTGACTTGTGTTTTGAACAAAAATGACATGAGGGAAAGCTGTGGATTTAAAATGAGCTATAGGGACCTCACAAACCTCTTCAGCTTAGTGGTTTTCAAGAATCCCCAGGCTGACCCAAACTCTGTGAGTCAGTTGGTGGACATCTTTGGCTGTGATCTTGACCCCAAAACTAAAGAAATACAGGCATAGATAGGGAGGTTGGGGACATCTCTAACTTTTCCCTACCTCTCTTTGCCAGGTTAAAGCAAAACAGAATCAAGTCCCCTGACTTGTGAGCTTGACACTCATCCCTCAATGTGAATCTTCTACTTCCAGTATCTCTGAAGAGCTGAAGTGGATTAGAGCTGAGAGAGAAAACTTAATGTAGAGATAACAAAATAGATAATTTCAAGCTTCACACATCCTGAAAGTTTGTCTTTCCCAAACACTTGCCCTAGAAATGCCTGGTGGCAACTATGATACTACCTATTTGGTTTCCTAAGGCCATTGGGAATTTTTCTAACATCTCTCACCACAGGGAATCCCTTCTCCCCAAGTTGGCACAGACAGAAATGTAACATAGCTGAAATGTTTCATAGGAATGGGGTGGGGGGCCATTCTACACTGCTCGTTTCGTTTGCCCAGATACCGTTTTACCTCCTGAGAATAGTATTTATTTCTTTCCCTTTGTGAAATCACCCCATCTTCATTGTCAAGCTGTTTGGATGAAGGGGGATTCCCCACCTCCCTCAGATCTAGAGGTAGCCATGTGTCCCAGGCCCGGCCAATCCATGTGTTCTGTTCTCCTGGCTACACAGTGACTGCATCGGGACTGGATATGTCACACATGTGGTCCAGTGATGGTCAATACCGGGACTTCGATGGGAACTCTTAGAATAGGTGCTCTCTTTTCTCACTGCTGTTCCTAAGCTGATGGGAGGCGGCCATGGAGCTGATGGTGACCATTTTTGCCCACACAAGGAAGGAGGCTAGTCAACACTGAAGTCAATTAAAAAAAAAAAAAAAGAAAAGATGAGCTAAAAGAGACAAATTTCTGACAATGGCATTTGAGCTCCTGAATCTAGCTATGCCTGAACTGAGATGCTGCACATTTTAGGTAATGGAGCCAATACATTTTTATTTGTATGCAAATTGGGTCTAGTTGAGTTTCTGTTAACTTAGGAAGAGTCCTTAATTGTATTCTCAACAATGAATTTAGGGCCACACTCGTCCCCTCCCGGTGTGCTTTCTTACTGGTTCTTCCTGTGTGGTTGGTGGGGAAGGGGAAGGATTGGTGTGACAGCAGATGGGACAGATGGGGGAAACTGATTATTCTGGAGTAGGATAGTACAGGGATCAAATGAAGAGCATTGGGGTCAAACAGAGCTGGGCAACTAATACCACCTCTCTGAACCTCACTTCTCTCATTTGTAACATGGGGGCAAGGAATGTCTCCCCCTCTTGGCGTGGCATGGAGATTTTATGCACAGTGTCTGGTGCATAGTAAACACTCAGGAAATAGTGGCCAATGGCTAATGCTAGACAATCCACCACAGTGGAGCCCAGCTCTCTTCTCCTGTCCTCCAGTGCAATGTAGGAACAATGGTGGAGAGGGCTTTGAAAGCCTCCCTGTGGTTGTCACCAGCAACTCTGAGCCTCTGTTGATACTGCCAGCCACAAGCACCCGCCAAGCAAGCATTGTGCACCTGCCACCTGCCACTCCAAGAAGGGATTCCAATTCAGCCAGAGCAGGCCACCTCCGTTCTGGGCCAGGCCCTGGCTGAGCGCCCAGTCGGTGAGCCCGCCTACGTGTTCTGAAACCCCAGCTGGGCTCCATTCTTTGCCCCGTCCCACCTCCCACCCCCAGCTTCCTTCCCTGATCCAACACCTTCCATGTCCTAGGTGATGTGCTGGGAACAAGGGGATGCAAGAAAAGACATGTACATTAGTGGAGTGCCTACTACCTGCCACGTGTTCCAGGTGTGGGCACTGCATATACATCTCTCTCAGCCTCATGAATCCCAAGATTGTGTAAACACACCCATTTCACAGAGGGATCTGGGCTCTATAACTGAGTCAAGATCCAAATCCTGGTATGTTTTTTTTTTCAAACTCCATATTCTTCCCTCTATTCTATCATGCTACCTACCACAGTGGAGATTATATTGTGAAATGATGTTAAAAAATCATAGTGCACAATTCTACTTGTGGGCCTTTATCCCAGAGAAATAAAAACCTATGTTCATACAAAACACTGTTTAAGTGGCTTTATGCACAATAGCCCCAAATTAGAAACAACCAAAATGCCCCTCTACTGGAGGATGGATAAGACAAACTGTGGTCCATCCATACCATGAAATATTCTGCAGCTATAGAAAGGCACGACCTAGTGATAACACAGAACAACTTGAATGCATCTCAAGGGCATAATGCTACTGAAGAAAAGCCAATCTCAAAAGTTTGCATACTGTATTTTGCATTTATATAACCCTTTCAAAATGAGAAAATGGAGACTACGTTAATGGTTGCAGGGACTTGGAGGAGGAGTTGTAGCTAAAAAAGGGTAACATGAAGAAGGCTTAAGGTGATGGAGCAGTCCTGTATCTGTGATTGTGACGGCAGCTACACGTGGTGAAATGGCACAGAATTATCCACATGCACCCAAAACCCATGAAATCTGAATCATTGGTCAATTGTACCAATGTGATTCCTGGTTTGGTTATTGTACTACAATTATACAAGATGTTTCCATGGGGAAAACTGGCTGAAGGGTAAACAAGGTCTTTGAATCTATTGCTATTTTTAAAAATATTTTCAATTAAAAAAATAGCACATAGTAAGTGCCCAATAAATAGTAGCTATAAGTCCTACTGTACACAGAGTAGAGAGACAACCATATTAGCAACTGACTTGAATACAGAAGGCAGAAAGAAGAGATGTGCAATCAACATTTGGGAGCCACAAATGTAATTTAAATGGCCTAGTAGCCACATCAAAATGGTAAAAAAAAAATAACAGATGAAATTAATTTTAATAAGATATGTTATTTAACCCAATATGCCCAAATATTATCACTTCAACATGTACTCAAAGTGAAAATTAGTGAAATATTTTATATTCTTTTTATTTTTTTTTTTTTGGACTACATCTTTGAAATCTGTGTGTAACTATAGCTCATCTCAATTCAGATGCTAAATTTTCACTGAAAATACTTGATCTGCATTTTGATTTCATAAAATTTATGGTTAAGAAAGTAGATTTGCATACTCAAGTTGTTCCAAACATCCTTCAAGTTTTTCAATAATTGAATGCAGGATTAGGGAGTTTTTTTTAACTTAATTTAATTAAAATTAAATAACATTAAAAATTTGCTTAGTCACACCCGCCACATTTCCCTGCACAGTGGCCACATGTCACTATTACATTGGGCATTGCAGGTAGGAAGGGATGTATGCTAGATAGAAGATTCCAGGTAAGGCTTTAGGGAAGTGGGAACATCTGAGCCAAGCCTCAAAGGATCAGTATGATTTTAACACCTAAGGAATATATCAAGTATAGAAACATCATGGACAAAGAGAGGCAAATTCTGTTCACTGCCCATCCAATATCTATACCCTTTCTTTTTCCCAACTAAACTTTGATTTTTGTTAGGAGTGGCAGTAAACCAACTAAAAAATACTATATTTCCCAGTTTTCTTTGCAGATACTGTGGTCAGGCCATTTCCGATTATCAGTATGTAGGAAGTAGCTGGGTGGAACTTCCAGAAAAAGCACTTTAAAAAATAAGGTTGACTCAGCTTAGGCACTCTTTTGCCTTTCCCTCTTCCTCTTTCTGCATGCCTGGAATGAATACATGGTGGTCGAAGCTGCAGCAGTGACTTTGTGACCTTGATAATGGAAACCATGCACTAAGGATAACAGAAAGAGACAAAGTAAATATGGGACCTGGATCATTTGGGGGACACATCATGCCAGCCCTGGACTTCTTTTTAGGTCTCCTGTTACTAGCAGCCAAGCACAATTTCTAACCAATGCAAGGTGTGAAGGTATCAGAAGAAAAGTAAATAGTTTGGTATGGATTGGTCTTTGATAAAATCATCCTGGGAAAATGATTTATTTATTGAATACTGCTAACTGGGCTTAACATTTTTAATTAATGTAATCATTTTTTAGATGAGAAAACAGAAAGATTAAGTAGCTTGGGCACGGTTGCCAAGCTAACAAGCAGTAGATCTGGGCTTCAAGTCCAGGCAGTTTAACCAAAGGGCTACCGTTTTGAATGGAAGTAAAGGAGTTATGGCCAAATAATGTGAAGGAATCTGGACTGGGTTCAAACACATGAACCTTGAGATGCTCAGACCTCACCTGCTTTAGTGCTTTCAGACCCATGTGGGTCTCTAAACACTAATCCCCGCTCATCTACTTGGATTTGCTAGGTTAAGGAGTCCCTCCTCTTGACCACACCCAGACACTGGGGTATATTTCCAGGATTTGCCTGCCCCTCAGTGATGTGCTAATTATAGCCCCATAGAGGCAACCTCTTGCCTGCATACCATATTCTCTACACCCTGGTCCTGAGGAAGCTCCCTCATTTTCACTCCAAATATAGTGACTTCCCTGATGGAAGCCAGCCTCTCAGGGGCTGATGTTCAATTGGTATTCTGATTGGCCAGTGGCCACCCTGTGCCGATTATGAAAGATTTTTCATAACCTGGGTTATAAGCTTTTTGTCTTTTTGGTTATGGGATCTCAGGCAAGTCACTTCGCCTCTGAGTTTTAATGTGCTCATCTATAAAATGCGAATATAGTGCTCTGGGGTTACTGAGGTGACAAATAAGGAACTCAGCAGCGTACCCAGTTCTTGGACAGTGCTCCGTAGCTGGCAGTTACTGTTATCCAGCTGGCGATGTCTCAGCTTGAGAGGGCAGGTCAGGGCTCTTGCTTTCTAGATCTTGAACTGAAGGGTGAGGCATCCTTGATATTGATCAGTCACAACCTCTGGTCTCTAAACCTCAGTCTGGTATAATGGATGGAACACTGGTCTTGTATTTAAATGTTCTGGAGTGTGGTTCCAGGTTAGTGGCCAAGCCCTCACTGCCGTCTCTGGGCAGCTGTCAGTGAAGGGATTGTGGACAAAGACCCAAGGGGGCCAGGTAGTTCGTGCAAATGGGAGAAGCTGGGCGGGTGGGGATTCAGATCTGGAAGAAGGGCAAAGGTGGGCACAAGGCACGAGGGTGGAGAGGGTCCTCTCTTCCATGAGGCCAATACTAGCAGCTTGGGGTGTCTCCTAGCAACCTCACGAAGGGAAGGGAGGTAGAACATCAATTAAGCTCCTACTATGTACCAAACTCTCTTTATACATTATCTTACATGATTTTATAGCACAGTTCGAGGAAGACATTTTCATACTAATTTTATAGAGGAGAATATGAAGGCCCAGAGAGGATGGTGACCTGCCCAAAGTTCATCGAGCTAGGAGGCTACAGAGCCAGGATTCAGGCCCAGGCCTCACTGTGCATGTAGGTGTCTTTTTGGTTCCTTGAAAAATGCCAAGTCTTTGCCTGTGTTGGGTTTTCCTCTCGCATGTACTGTTCCTCTGTCTGAAACCGCGTCCCCAGACCCCAACTGCTTCCCAGGCCAGCTCCCCCGGGGTCCTGCAAGGCTTTAGTTTAAGCATTGCCCTTTGGGGAGGCCTTCTGTGACCCCCTAGCTAAACAGGCCGCACCTGTCAGTGTTATTCTCATGGAGCTGCTCACTGCATCGCAAATCACAATCACTTATTAACTTTTTGTTTGCTTCCTTTATCTGGACAAGGGTTTTACTTTCAAGGAGCGCACATTTACATGGAGAAGACAGACACTGAGCCCAGGAACAAATAGTTATCCAGGAAGGTGATAAGTGCTGAGAAGAAAATAAAACAAAGCAAAAGGCTAGAAAGTGACAAGAAAGAAAGGGAAGTTTAGATAGGGTCAGGGAAGGCCTTTTGTGGGGATGTTTTTGATGAGATCTGAGAGTTGAGAAGGAAAGAGTCCTATTAAAACTGGGAAAGACTGCTCCAGGCAGAGAAAACAGCCCATGCAAAGGCCCTGGGGTCTTAAAGAATGCATTTGATGTGTTCAAGAGATAAAAGAAAGGCAAGTGGCTGAAGCTTAGCAGTCCAAGGGAGGATGGTAGAGGAGATCAGACAAACTCAGGGGCTAAATCATAAAAGGCCTTAGAGGCTGAATAAGGAGTTGATTCGTTGCTTATGGTTTGTCTCTCAACTAGACTGTGACTTCCATTAGGACAGGGAACTTGTCTATATCCCTAGACTCTAGCCCAGTGCTTGGCACAAAGCAGGTACTCAGTAAATATTGGCTGAATAATAAATGAATGTGTTACCACACTGCCTCCTACACTCTTGATAGATTCCCTGTATGTTTTCTGAGCACCTTTTTCCTCCCCAGTCTTTGTCTTCAGTTTGGTGTCCCATTCATCTCAAGCCCTCGTTTTCAGAACATTCCCCAACCGTGAGAGGTTACCAACTTAAAGGCTCAAGGGTCCCCCTTTTGAGGAGAGTTGCATCTGAACAGCACATTTCAGAAAGTTCCCCCAAGCGTCGCTGCTATCAAATGGTGGAATTTCAGGTCCATGCATGTCCATGCTCCTATGCATGTGCATATGCCTCAAGGTCCTAGTGCCCCTCAGATCAGCTCAAGAAAGTGGCCCCAACCCACCAGCTGTTAGGAAACTCGGTCACATAGATAATTCCTACGCCTTGCTCTGCACTGGTTCCCAGGGGAAGTGGTGAGTTAATTAGCTTTGCTAGAAAGGGCCTGTGAAATGTTTGGAACTCCACGGCCTGAGAAACCTCTAAACACAAGGTGCGATTCTGCATTCCAGCCTCAGCCTGGGTTCACTCAGCCAGATCTTACACCTGTCCCCTGCGTTGGGTGGTATTTACAAACAGTGGACAGTCGTGGGTCAGTGGGAGGACAGGAATGAGGACACGGCCTGTGCTGGGTCTGAGTTGTCGCCAGAGTTAACTTAATGATGAAACAATCACCATACATTCTCCCTTATCCTGGAAGTGCAAATGGCTTTATAAACACCAGGCCTAAGGCCGTGACAGAGGGGGAGGGGAGCGGTGTACCTTGGGTGAGGAGTGAGCAAGCAGTCCATTAAGGGGAGACTTGGAGCAGAAGTTAATGGTCCCTCCAGGCCAGGAAGTTAATTTGGCCTTGAAAATAGTTCTCCAAATCCATTTGCCAACCACTTCTGATCTCTACATCCTGCCTAACCTTCCCCTGGCACTGGCCGCTTG
This sequence comes from Craseonycteris thonglongyai, assembly GCA_004027555.1. NCBI lineage: Eukaryota > Metazoa > Chordata > Mammalia > Chiroptera > Craseonycteridae > Craseonycteris > Craseonycteris thonglongyai. The sequence continues at coordinate 13,108 of PVKE010013987.1, read as the reverse complement.
CCATTCACCTGGTCCTATTTACTCCAAGACACCAGCCCAAGATGTCACTGACCTAGGACTGGCTTTCTCCAAGTAGGGAGCACATTTTTTCTGCATGCAAGAGCCAGGGCTAGGCTGAAGCACTTGCCTCTGACCCAGATTTTAAGGGCACCTCCCCCCCCCACAAAACTCAGTAATCAAGATAAAATACTTAACACAGTATCTTTACAAAGTAAAATCAATGAAGAACAGCCATGATAAATAAATATCAAAATTTTTAATGAAGACAGGATCTATCCTCACTCACATGACTGACCCTCACTTGAATGACCTTGACTCCCCTTCACACGACCTTGACCTTCACTTATATGACTTTGACCCTGACTTGCATGAGCTTAATGCTCATTTATCTCACTATATCCCAGCCCTGATGCAAGATCATTTTTGGTGATTCACATGTGAACATTTTTAATTTTAATACTTAAGGTGCTTGGGTGTTTGTTTTGTTTTGTTTTTTAATTATGGCAAGTATCCCAGCTTCTCATTTGTGGCAAGGATATAACATTCTTCTTTTAAAATACAATAATTTCAATAAGTAGAGAACCAAGTTATTTTAAAGAAATGCATTGAGTAAATAATAGCACAAGTTTGTGGATATGGCCAAGACCCTGGGGTGGTTACTTAATCAAAAGCTCTCCCTGTGGCCCCACCAAAGGCGGGGCCAGGGGAATTTTCTCTTCTGTTCCTTGCTGTGTGAAGGCGACTCCTGATTTAAAGCAGGGACCTGACACGAAGATCCCAGGGCTTATCAGAAGGGTGGCCTTGACAGTCACCTAACCTCTGTAAGCCCCAAGTTCTCCACCCTTCTAAAGTGGGGTTCACATAGCTGACAGGTTCATGAAGGCTGACAGGTTCATAGGTGACGATTTTAATGCGCTAAATGGGGATCAGCAGGGCCATATCGTGGCCTCCTTTCCCCATAAAACAAAAAAACAAAACAAAACAAAAAAACCTCACTAAATATTATATCATGACTGTATACATATGATGAATACAATCCAGCTCCAATTATATTCACTTTTCCACCAACACAGTCAAGGTATATATACATCCCACTTACTGGAAGAAGTAAAATGTTTCTCCTAAAAGGATCACGGCTGCAGGCACTATGCTCACTGTGCCTGAGAGAGAGGCTGGCCCCGGGCACTATGGGCACATACTTTAACCTTTAATCTTCACCACTTCACCAGGCAGGCATTATTAGCTCCATGTTATAGATGACAAAAAGAAGGTCCACTGAGGTTCATCAACTTGCTCAAAGCCATACAGCCAGTGAGCCGCGGGGAAGAGATTTGAACACAGATCCCATGGCTTCTGGAGTCTGCCCTCCTGCCACGCCTCAGGAAGTGAGATAATCTGGAGAACTGCCAGCCCTGGAGGGATTATGTCCCTCGGTCATGAGAACTGTGATTATGTTCAAGGCCAGTTCCTGCAAGGCCCGAAAGGTGCAAGTGATCAGCCTGAGGACCCCAGTGTCCTGGCCTCTCGGTCACCTGCCAGTTTGGGTGGGGACTCACTGAAACACTCAGGCTGCTCACTGAAGAGTCTCTGGACATTGAAGCTGCCACCTCCCGGAGCCTCTGAGATGAGATGCTGAGCACCAAACTCCAGCAGAGCGGGTGGCTGTTTGCTTTCTGCGTCTTGTGTTCTTGAAAAGGACAAAGAAAAGGTGAGATAAAGAACTTTGGAGGCAAACCAAAGTCACTGGGGTTGTTAGCGGTGTGTCCCCTTGCAGACTCCTCAATGAGGAAGGCCTGACAAGTGTCACCCGAACCAGGGGTCAGAGCCATGCCATTCCATGCAGGCGACACTGCAATCTTAAACAACTGTGGCTGGAGACAAAGATCCTCCCGGGGAAGGAAAACCCGCATTTGCAGTTTCCAGCCCCGGCGTTTCTTGAATTATACATGGGCTGAAGCCCCTGGAAGGCTGCTTTCTAAGCGGAGAGGGCAAAGTGTATAATTTTGGTCTCTGGCATTCTGCTAGAGCACTTGCTGAAAATGGGGCCCCTCCCCGGCCAAGGGGTGTTTGCCTTGAGACCAAACGGGGACGTTTGACACCTCAAAAAGCTTCAAGCTGCCAGTAGAAAGGGTGCTGAGGGGACTGCTCTTCCCCTCTTCGCCAGTCTTGTCTTCTTAGGGCCAACAGATCCAAGAACCTGAGCGTCTGTTTCTTGGAAGCCCTAGCTTTTCAGTGGCTGCTGTGACATAGGCCATGGTCACATTCTCCGGAAAGGGAGGCAGGGTACTAGAGAAGGCTGGCCGCGGCCTATAAAGCGCAGCAGGATCCAGCTGCAGGTCCAGACTGCCCGCTGGGTCCACAGAGGACCGCGCCAGTTCTGGCTCCTGCGATGGGGCAGCCTGTTTCCAGTGCTCTGTAGCCGCAAAATGCCACCCATCGAGAGGGGTTCCCGGGCACTCCTCCGCCGCTGGGGCTTGCCCAAGCAGAGTGTGGGCAAGGGCATTTGAAGGGGCAGAGTTGGCCGAGGTTATCTGGGTCAGTGGTGGCTAAGGGCGTGGGCCCTGGTGGCAGTCATGGGTTGGAACAATGCTTTGTAACGTGTTAACTGTGTGACCGCAACAAAGTTACTGTAGTTCTCAGATGCTCAGTTGCCCTCTCTGCAGAATGGGTTGGTTACAGGGTTGCTGTGGAAATGAGAGGCATGCTGCGTGTTTTCAGCACGGGAACTGGGCAGATTTTAACTGTTCCAAAATTGGTAGCCATCATGATTATCTGCATTTTTATTTTTTTAAGAGAATTTTTATGAGTTTATTTGAGCCAAATTGGTGGTATATGCTGGGGGAGCAAGATCTCAAATGTTCCTGATTATTTGCATCTTAAATATAAGAGATATTAGTTTCCATTGGTAACTCAGTGTGTGTGTGTGTGTGTGTGTGTGTGTGTGTGTGTGTGTGTAAATGTGTGCATGTGGGAGCATGTGCCCATGAGTGTGAATGTGTGCACGTGTGCACGTGTGCACACACACTCCCACCAAAGGTCGGGAGAAGAGCATTCTCCAACCTCCCCAAACGTGGAAACCTGAGAAGGGCAAATACTTCATTATTTAGATTCAAAAGCTACTCATTAGGCGAGACTCAAGCACTTAGAAAGAAAAGCTGACCTACAAGTGTAAAATGTTATTATAAGTAATGACAATGATTATAGGATGAGGGTGTGAGCTGAGAGAGGGAGGCCTGAGAGGTTAATGTCCATTAACTCCTGTGAATTAGGAGCTTGGATTCTGCAGACACTTCTCGGCTAAACCTAAAGGTCTGTTTATTTACCTCACGGGGAGCTCTTAGCACATCAAAAAGGCATTTAAAACACAACCCCCCAACAATTAGCTTTAGGAAGAAGAGTAAATATGGACGCAATTTATCACTCCGAGAGCCCTGCTATCAGAGTCAGATGCCGTCAGTTAAATAAAACAGACCGTAAGACCCTCTGGAAAGATCAACCCAGAAGCAATTGGCTAATTTGCTATCAGCAGTGGACAGTAGGGCCCAAGGGCTTGGTGACACACAAACAATTCAATTCACTCCTGTCTTTCTGCTAATTCTTTTTTTTTTTTTTAATGTTTTATTTTTTTATTTTTTATTTATTTATTTTTTATTGTTAAATTTAATGGGGTGACATTGGTTGGTAACAATTAGATAGTTTCCCGATGTACAATTCCACATCACATCACCCATGCATCGCATTATGTGCCCAGCTCCCAGCTAATTCTTACAACCTGAGTTGCAGGTTCCTTTTTGCCTCCAGTGGGGGAAGAATGACTCTGGAATGGGTTGAGGTGATTTCACTGGCTTTGTCCATCTTTCATTTGAAAACTAACAGTAGAAGATGAACACTGCTAGAGCCAGGGGATTGGGATGTCGCTGTAGGGGGACCAGCCACCCCCATTCACCCAAGACCTAGGGGTTCCCCGGGATGTAGGATTGTCAGTCCTCAAGTTGAGACAACCCCAGGCCAACGAGGATGACTGGTCACCCTGCTTATGACCCCCTCCCTGGGCCCCCAGGGCGACTGTCAGTCAATCCCAGCGGGAGTAATGGTTAAAAGTTGGTTTGCCTTTAAGAAATCCTACCTCCTCCATATGGCAAGACAGACTGTGAACCCATTAGCCGCAGGAATGCGGTGTCATGTGGGGTCTGTGCAGAAACCGAGGTAAAGTCCAGAAGAGACTTCTGATAGGCGAAGCCTCGGGGGTCCGAAAGCTGATCTTGTACAGATTGCTTTTAACTTCTCAGGGAACGCCTGAAGGAGACTGGAGCCCAGAGACAGGGCGGATTCCAGCACCTCTGCCCCCCTCCTCAGTACAGATCCCAGCGGGTTGTATAAACCAGGCAGCAACGTGCTCGCTGTCTACACAAAACGCACCGGGTTCCAGCATTTCAGCTGTTTCCACTGCTTCTGGGGTTTCGTGTATAAATATCTATGTGTGTGCGCTTGTGTGTACATTTCTTGACATATTTACGAAGTCTTAGGTTGCCAACCTTCGGGGTATAATGCAAGAACTATTTTTCATCCTAATCTGCTGTAATGACATGTTTTATTATAGTATTTCAGCTGTTTCCATTGCTTTCGCTGTTTCATGTTTTATGTATTTTAACTAATATTTTAATTTTAGTATGTTGTGCCCTAAGGTGATAGCACAAAGGCTTACTCTGGAAAGTTGACAGAGATCCACAGCCACAGAAGCTGAAGGTTCTACCCACACACAGCACACGGTCTGAATGGCATCGGAAGGCAGGCTTGGGAGGCCAGTGGCATAGGGCCTGGTATTCAGAAGCCTAAGACGTAGGGGGAACCTGGATTTGCCTTGGGCTTCAGGAATAAAACCTCATTTGATCCCTGAAAGTCTGGTACCCCCACAACCCCTCAGTTCTGGACAAGGCAGGATGAGGGGAGGGGGTCACCCTACCAAGATGGAGATTTAATACTTGGGTGGGCTGGTTTCATGGGGGAGGGGGATGGTCTAGAAAGAGCCTGGGGTTCGGAAAGCCCTCTTTTTAGTTTCAACCCCCAGCTCTGCTGTCATCATTTGCATGTAAGGAAGTCACTTACACCCTCACTCCTATGTTTCCTCATCTAAATGATGGGGCTGGTAGCGTGTGTCCCCAGAAGTGCTGGGAGGAATAGAGGAAGCAGTGGGTGCTGCACACCTGGCCCAGCGGTTCCCTGTTGCCCCCACCCAACAACGAGGGAGGGATGCTTCTGAAGTCCACATCCTCTGCCAGATCGAAGGGCCGAGGCCAGCACCCAGACCTCCCAGACTTGGGCACCAGTGGGTCTCCATAGCCCATTTAGACCCTTTGCAGTGGGAGCTGAGTGGCACGAAGGGTATGATCATGATAACGGTATCTATTGTTATTATTACACCAGCTTCTGTGTATTCAGGGCTTGTGTATGCCGGGCAAGTCCCCGCTAAGCATTGCACACTACCATCCCAGCAAGACACCTGCCGGGTAGGTGAGACTGTACCCCCATTTTGCAGATGAGAAGCGGAGACTCAGAGCAGTGAAGACACTGACTGAAGACCACATTACGAGCAAATATTTGACGGGGCACTTGAGACCACGCCCAGGATGGTGCTCTACCAGTGCTTTTCACCATCTACCCAGCAGCCTCCTCGCCCGGAAGGTGCAGAGAGTCCCTCGGGGCTGTGAGGCACTGAGAACAAAGGGTCAGTCAGTGGACGGAGCTGAGAAGCCCTCTGGTGGCTGGGCCTCAAACACCCCCTCCAGCCCGGAACAATCCCATGTCTGACGTAAGGGAGGGGATGGGGACAGACCTCATCCTGACACCTGCCTTTCTCAGTCCCCTTTCTTTCCCACCGCCCACTCCATACCCATAGCCCACCCTAGACGCTCTGTCCTCTGTGTCTATGCACAGGCTGTCCCCCTGAATAGGAATGTCATCTCCTTCCCTTTACCTGCCACAACCTCTCTCTGAAAACTCCTATTCACCCTGCAAAGCCCAGCTCCTTAGTGTCCTGGCCCTCATTGCATCTGCCCAGTGCCTGACTCAAGATGGTGGAAAGTTGGTGGAGAGTCTGTTGGTCCAAGAAGTCTCTGCTGTCTCACTCACCCCACCTAGACGACAGCCAGTCAGGGCGCTTTGCACCCTAGCCCTGTGTGGCCACACATCTCTGCGTTTCATTCTCACGGGGACACCAGGAGGGAGGCACTATCATTTCCACTTTCTAGATCATGGGTAAGCAAACTACAGCTTCCCGGCCGGCTGCCAACTTCTATAAATGTGGTTGTAGTGGACACAGCCATGCTTGTTCGTTTATGTACGACCAGGCTGCTTTCATGTGACAGCAACAAAGTTAAATAGTTGCCACAGAGACAGTAGGACCTGCAAAGATATTTACCATCGAACCCTTCGCAGAAAAAGTGTGCCAGCCCCTGTAAATCAAGAGGAAGACACGAGGGTCAGAGGGGACTAGCGACTTGTCCCGATTAACTCAGCCTGTCACAGAAACCCCAGGGTTCAAACCCCAGACTTCAAGGCAGGTGCTGCTCCTGTGGGCCACCTGGGTTCAGGTGGGGGCATGCTGGGGCACAGAGCGAAGGGAGTGGGCTGGGAAAGGGCTTTGTTTTTTTTAAAGGATGAAAATGCATTTGATAAAGAATCTCACTGGCCTACGACGAGCCTGTTTTCCAAGCACTTACAAATAAACCAGTGGTGCAAAGCGAGTCAGTCAATCCTTGCTTAACTGCTCTGCTGTGTCCGGTTTCAGAGGGGCCACATCCAGCTCAGCTTGCAAGGGGCAGGGCCCTCTCTGACTCCGAAGACCGCCCCTCATGGCCAGAGACAAACTCTTTCCCACATCCCCCACCGACACTCCTCTGATGTCCCCGGCCCCCTGGCTAGCAGCCATCTTCCCATCTTGACCTCTGCAGCTTCCCTCTCCCGAGCTTCTCCGGGATCTGCTCGCCCACCCAGCCCAGGGAGCCTTATTTCAAACTGAGCTACAATTACGGATCATGTTCCTCCCTTTTCTTTTTAATAAAGCTGTTTTTTGTCTCCACTCCCCCCTTCTGCATTCCTCCCATCTTAGTCTTCTCCTTTCCCCCTCCTGTAGGAAATGTCTTGGATTCTCTCACTGGGGTGTAATGGTTAAATTGCTACCAGCTGATTAAACAGCACAAGTCCAGGCTGTAATCCTCAGCGTTCAGGAACCCGGGGAGGCAGAGACAGGGCCCTGACCCGCTTAGCCCCTGCTGACCCCCCTGCGATGTGCCCTCCCAGCTTCACTCCTTTCATTTGTCCCTAGCTGCCTAAAGGATCCTTGGGAAAGGGATGAGGGGAGGGGGAGGGGAGAAGAGGAGGGCAGGGGGGAGGGGTGAAGGAGAGGATGCCTCCCCTAGCCCTGGCCCAACCTTGGAGGAATGTCTGCTCCCACCCCTGTCCCTTCCCTGCTCTCCTTTAAATCCACACACACACTCACACACTCACATTCATTCTCACACACAGTCACATGTGCATAAACACACAGACACCCAGTCACACACACTCACACACCCAGCCTCTTCCTCACCCTCCGCAGAATGAAGACCAGATGAAGGAGATAACCCATCTGCCCACCCTGCCTGTCCTGGGAAACCTTCCTCCCACCCCGCCCCTGCCCTCCAGGGAGGATCAGGAGGACAGAGCCCTGTGAGACGGGAGAGGCTCTGGGAAGAGGGACCAGGAGGGCTCCCGCGCTGGCAGCCTCAGGTCTGAGCCGGGCTCAGATGGCTGTGGATCATGGAGGCCAGCCCGCCCTCCTTCCAGCCCCTCCGAGCCCGGTTTGCACACTGGAGGCACTTCGCCAGGTGGCCACGAGGACGGAGCCAGCTCATGCCCATCTCGGGCCCAGCCGGGCACAAAGCAGGCGTTGTCCTGAATGGTCCGCGCTGAGGCCTGGGGTGCTGTGCACCGGCACAACCTAAAGCGGGTGCCCCTGGGCTCCTGACCGTACCCCTCGGACCCCCAGCTCTTCCCCTGCAAGCTGCCGTCATCAGACTTTCCGGATGGGCCTCGTGCAGACCAAACGCTCCTGTTCCGACCGACGCTGCTGTGAATTCAGGCGGTGGACCAGGCAGAGCAGCGAGCAGGGAGACCCTTTGGGAAAGTTTATTTCCGTGGCAGGTACAGTTCAAATGATTGGAGAACGTGGCCTTGATTCATCCTCTCCCACAGTCACTCAGACACCAGAGGGGAGCGTGTGGGTGAAAAGGGAATCAGCTACGCGCACCAGTACACAGCTCACAGAAGCAACCGTTCTCTTTGCGTGGGGGAGCCCTCTGTATTAGTCAGGGCTCTCCAGAGAGACAGGAGCATCTCTAGCTATACAGAGAGTGCTATATGTATAGCCATACCTATAGAGATAGTTCTACATAGAGATGTGACAGAGATATGTAGATAGCTACATGACATAGAGACACCTATACATAGATATAATATATGCCTATATCTATCTAACTACCTATCTATTGAGAGGGACAGGGAGGGACAGAGAGAGGTATTTTGCTGTTGTTTTAAGCTTTATTTATTTATTAATTAATTAATTAATTTATTTATTTATTTTTATTGGTTTTGACAGAGAGAGAGATACAGAGTCAGACAGAGAGAAGGGGGAGGGCCCAGAACAGTCTCCATAGTTGCACATCATCGGTTTTTCCACATAGTTTCAGTCTACAGGTGGATGCAGGGCTGCACAGGGCAGGAACTGGGCCGGGGTCTCATCCCGGTGAGAAACTGGGGGCACTCCCCAGTTCAGCATATGGGTCCACACGGGCCGGGGCCGGGATTCGATCCTCGGTCCCCGGGGCTGCAAAATGAGCGCTTAACCCACTGAGCCATCCTGGCTTCCCCTGTTGTTGTTTTAATGAGAAATTGGCGTATGCAATTATGCAGGCTGAGAAGTCCCACGATCTGCTGCGTGCAAGGTAGAGACCCAGGAGAGCTGGTGGTGTTAAGTTCTGGCCCAAGGGAAGGAGAAGACTGAGGTGGCAGCTCAGAAGCAGGCAGAGAGAAATGCGCCCTTCCTTAGCCTTTTTGTGCTACTAGTCCCACCCTCAAGGGGCAGGATGGTGCCCACCACCTGGGGAAGGGCCACCGGCTTTACCCAGCCCACCCACCAAGTGCCAGTCTCATCCTTAAACACCCTCGCAGACATACCCAGAAACCATGGTTAACCAAACACCGGGGCACCCTGTGGCCCTGCTAAGCTGACAAGTAACATTAAATGTCACAGCCTTCAAGTGGGAAAGGACAGAGCAGAGGGGATGGTGCCCGAGGGCTGAAGTTCAGGCCCATCTCTGGGTAGTGGGGTGAAAAGTGTTCCCCCAAATTCATGTCCACCTGGAACCTTAGAACATGACCTTGTTTAGAAAGAGGGTCTTTGCTGATATAATTCACACAGAATCAAGATCAGAGCTTAGTGGATGAGGGTGGGCCTCACATCCAATGCGTGTCCTTAGAAGAGATCTAAAAGGACACCCACACAGGAAGAAGGCCACAGGAAGACCGGGGCAGAGACTGGCGGAGGTGCTACCAAGCCAAGAGACCCCTGGGGCCACCAGAAGCTGGGAGATGCAAGAGAGCTTCTCCCCCAAAGTTTTCAGAGTGAGCAAGGCCCTGCTGACACCTTGACTTTGAACTTCTGGTTTCCAGTCACCCAGTCTGTGGTCATTTGTTAGACTAGCCACGGGGAACTCATATACCCTTTAAGGCATGAATTAGTGGCCCCACTTTCTGGATGGGGAAACCAAGGCATGGAGAGAAAACATTCTTTGTCCAAAAGCACAAAGGTGGTTGGAAAGGAAGGCAGGATTCAAACCCAGGTCTGTCTAACTCCAGGGCCCGAAGCCCTGTACACTGAGTTCACCCAGGAGGGACATTTCTGCAGGGGACAGATGTGGTCAGAGTCAAGCGCTGGCCTCTTCAGCTGCTGGCAAACAAGCCATCGAGGACGCAATGGCCAGGGGTACTGGAGAGGGGACCCATTATCTCAGGCATCCTTTCCCGGGCTAAGAATCCACAGAGAGCCTGTGACAATCCCACTAGCACGCTCCACCCTCCTCCAAGCCAGCGTTTCCAATCTCCACTCCCTGGGGGCAAGGAGAGGGCTTGGGGAGAGGGAAGGGGAACTGTGGGAGAGAGGAACTCTGGTCCCGGCTGGTTTGACCAGAACACTCTTTCCATCTGGGGGCTGCACTGACCTTGGTGTGGGCCGTAAGGGACTGGCTGACTACCTGGGGGCACGTAGAGGTTAGGAACCTAAGGGTGAAAATTTAAAGAGGCTGATACCCATCACAGGGTCAGGAAGGGCCCACCCTGGAAATGTGGAGCTGGAGAGCGAGCGCTGCCTTGTACTCTGTGCCTCCCGGCCGTGCCCCAGCTCTGGGGGCTGCCCCAGGGGTCATTTACCAGAGAAACTGAGGGCATTCCGGGCTGCGGTGCCACACGGAACTAGGTTTAAATCCTGTCCTTGGCCATTTCCTGGCTGGGTGACCATGGATGGGTGTGTTATCTTACTGAGCTGTTTTCTCATCTGTACAACGGGGTTAAAGGAATGAAACTGACCTCCTAAGTGATGGTGGGATGGGAGTCTGCCCCCAAGGGGCCTGGCACTCAATGATGTTAGCCATTGTTGCCATTTTATTGCTGCTCAGAAAGAGGAAGTTAGGGGGTAGCCAGCCTTATGAGTAATGGCTGCATCTGGGAGCAGATCAAAGGTGGCCGGCCAAGTTGACAAGCCAGTTGGGTGTACCTTCAGAGTTAACAAGAACTGGTCATTTCCAGTTTAAGAAAACCCCAGGCTCTGACTAGAGAGGCAAGGCTGGGATGGGAGGCTACAGAGTGCCCACAGCTATTCAGGAAGCTTCCTGCCCCTTTGCAAGGAACCATGCCTGCCCCTCTCTCCTCCTGTCTGCTAGGGAGTCATTAAGTCCCTACAGGCACCGCCCTGAAGGTGTCCTGTGGGAGGAGCACTGGAGTCAGAGACCCAGCTCACCCCAGACTCAGCTCAGGGCCATGAGCTGGTCATGCTCCCATCTGAACCAGAGGCTGAAGAGTGGAGCCCTTGGTGGCAAGGACAGGGGGGGTGGCAATCGAATCTGCTCCTTATCCGAACAGCGGACGGTTTCTGAAGTTCCTCTTTGGTCTGATGCCCGGCCATAGCTGTACTTCTGCTCCCACCTCCATGAGTTCAGAATTCTCCAGGCTAAGCCCACACAACCGCTGCCCATGACCACCCCACCCTCGGGGAAGGAGGCAGACAGTGCCTCACATCAGTTTAACTGCTTTTACTTTTTAAGCTCATTGATTTGTCTTCCTCACCCTTGTTCTCAACCCAGAGAGAGGGGCTTACAGCCAAAGCAAGGGGCAGGTCCTATTAGGGGCTCTTGGTTTTCTTAAGGGTGGGGCTGCTCATCTGCCCAAGGCACCCCCCATCCTACTTGTCCAGCTCAAACTGTAGCCCCTTGTGCCTGACTTGAACCCAGCTCCTTAAGTCCCTCTGCCAGGCTCCTGATGTCATATTCACGCTTCTCCATTAGTACAATTATCACATTAATAATGAGAGCATCTACCATTTATTGACCTGTTACTATATGCCAGGCGCTGTGCTAAAAGCGTTTCCCATGTTATCTCATTAGATCTGGCAAGAACCCAAAGACAAGAGGATTATTTTATGAATGAGTGTAAAACAATTACTTTATGCAAGAGGATTTTTTTTTGCAGAGATGGTGAGCTGCTTGCTTGACCAAGTTAATCCATCTCGGGAAGTAGGGTTTGGACACCAGTCTGTTCAACTTCACATTCTGAGCCCTAAACTTCCCAATAAGTTATATGGTACTTTAGTTACCTGCAGACTTGTTCCCTCAATCTCCACTTTGGGTCCCTACATCTCCCCAAAGTGGAGGGTTTGAGAGAGCTGGTAGGCATAGCTATTATTTCTTAAAAGAATTATCTAAATGTACACTAAATTATATTAAAAACAAAGGACATAAGTAGTCAACATTCCTTGCTTCCTACTTCATTGCATTTTTCTATCATCAATGTTCTTGAGATTATTTATGTCTATCATGTCTGTGTGGTGAAAATACTATGCAGTGGTGTACGCTACCACACATTCTTTCCAGTTCTGTGGAGTGAGTGACCTCATATTGGTAGCTTAAAATTGGCTGTGGCGGGAGTATTTACACCACAGTAATTGGCAAATGCTATAAGTCAGGGAACCAATTATTAAACATTTACCTGCACACCACTGGTCACAACCTGTATCACCCTGCAGAACAGGTGAAGCAACTGAGGCTCAGGAATGCTAAGGCATTTGCCTAAGATCAGTTAGTTGCTAAGAAGTGGTGAGGCCAGGATTTGATTCCAGTTCAGGCCATTTCCATGGCACTGATATACCTTCCCATCTGCTGGAGACAGAAAAAAAAACACAACAACCCAGAAGCTCACTCTTGTCCAGCCTACCTCTACCTTCAGCTGTTGCCTTGTGTTTGGTGAGTAGAAGCAGACGGTGGTCAGAAACTCCAGCCACGCAGAAGGCCTCTGACTCACAGAGGAGAGTTGTAAATTCTTGGCCTGGGAAACAGAGAGAGAGACAAAAAAAAAGACAAGTTCAAGTTTTAAACAGACTGAAGTCTCGTTCCACTCACTTGGGTTTTCAAGAGCTGGTGCTAAGTTGGCCAATTAAAGGTAATTTCATCTTTAGCGCCTCTTTGAGGGTTATTTAAAGAAGACTTAAAAATTAATCTTTCATTTATCCCAAGAATTAAACGACATTCCCACCTCCCCCTCAAATTGAGCCATTCTTTTCAAAATGATGAGGTGCGAAGTTAAATTAACCTTATTAATTGCAGACCTGAGCTGCAGTTCTGAACTCTGTGGACCCAGCACAATTTGTTGCTTCTTTCAGTTACACGTGCATTTTTATGTAGATTCAAAGTCCCTCTTGTGAAAGAGTCACGAGCTCAGCAAATATCAGGAAAGCGTGAAAACCCTGCGTTGGTAAATATCATTTGTTCAGTCTTGAGGAGGGCGGGGAATTGGCCTGGGTGCC
>PVKE010013986.1:0-35656 GCA_004027555.1 Craseonycteris thonglongyai | reverse complement strand
CTGATGAGGAGGGTATAAGGAGGCAATGGGGAAAAACATTTCATACTAGAAAAGGCAAATTTATTTATGCTAATCTGCCTTTTGAGTTTTAACTTGCGGATATTCTTTATACCCAGCCATGTTGTACGAACCCACAACATCAAAAAGAGCTGATCCAGCCTCTTTCACTGGCACAGACAAATGTCTTCATGTTCATTACAATAGCCTCAGATCACTATTTGTCTAGCACAGACTAAGTGTCCAATAGATTTGCTTAATAAATTTCTGTGTCCATGAATTAATGTAAGAATGAGTGAATGAATGAGTGAGTGAATGAGTCAATCAATCAAAGCCTCAAGCGCTGTCCTAGTTGAGATTCTAGGCAAGGGGAGATTCTATTCTCTTTTTGTAACCACTGTGTTTTAATGCCAAGGCAAAATTATTGTTGGGAATTCAGTCACTTGAAGAGCCAGAAGGAATTAGGTGGCCCTTCATCAGTCCCCAAATCCTAGAAGGTAGAAAATTTTCTGGGGAGCTGAACTTCATTTAAGAATATCCTCATGACTAACGAAAACTTAAACCTTAGAAAACAAAACCCAAGCTTCGTTTTTTGTTCAAAGGCCAGAAGATTGATTCTTTCTCGTACCTTTCATCTAGCATGTGGTATAATAGTCAGTCTCTTTCTCTCCCCACTTCTCTCTCCTCTCTTGAAATTAAAGTGAGTGCTGAGTGTTGTGAAGGTGAGAGACGCTACATTAGAAACTCCAGAGTTTGTTGTTTCGTAACACACTTCTTACCTGAGAAAATGTTCACATCTATGTTTATGAACAAGTTGGCGTTTTGCCTTTTTGATTTCTATCTGGAAGAGGAGATGAGGGTACAACAAACCTATAAGGAAGATCATTGCTATTCAGGGCTTTGCCTCTTGACTCTTGACAACTTGCCTCTAATCCTATGCTTATAAGCATTCACTTCCATCCACGTGTAGGAAATGTAGAGTTTGGCAGTTTATATTATTTGCATAGTTGTTCTAATTCCAGGGTGTTTATTTGAACATAAATGGAATATTTTTTACTTCCCACAGCCATTGGAACAAGGACACCTTCTCTCTTTCGTTGTATGGCATGACTCCTTCTATAAGGCCAGTCTTCTAATGTGCCACAGGTTTTGAAAACCACATATTAGAGAACTAAAATAATTACGCTATTTTTTCCTCCCTCTGGGCGGGAATTAGTGAGAGTGCATGTTCATAGGAGAGAGAGGGTCCAAATTCAGTAAGGACTTGAACCTTTAGTTGCCTGGCAAAGTGAGAGAGGGACAGGGTGAGATCATTAAGAAATTTAATAGAGGGTCCTCCCTTACTGAGGCTGAAGGCCTGAAGAATAACATTTGTAAGGCTCCTCCATGGGAATTTATGGTTTTTGTGCTCTGACTTATTTTTGCCATGGTTTTGAAAAATAAAACCTTTATTATTATAGTGGCTTAAAAGAAGGACATTTTTTATTAATTCAATTTTCAAAGTCACACTTTGAAAGTTATGAATTATTTTCGGGAAGGTTTCTTCACTCTATTTAGGGGCTTTATGGATTAATGGCTTCTACTTGCAAGTACTATTATTATATTTTTCTTTTGGCACAGGGAAAGATATGTCTGTGATTTCTATTTGGATTGTTAGAGTTTTTGATTTTTCATGTTGTATAAACCTTAATGCCTAATATTTCTGTGACAATGTTCTCCGTAATCATTCCAGGTCTAGTTCAGTGGGGAAAAGCCAAAACAGAGAAATAGGTCTAAAGCTCAATCTTAAGGTTATTCCTGTTTTCTTAGTTAGTTCATAGATAGATCATTATCTTAACTGTAAGAGAATTTATCAAACGGTTTGGGAAAATATAAGTTTTAGCATGTCATTAATATATGAGAAAGAATATTGGCCTTCCTTACCTAGATTTTGGTCAAAAAGAAATCCTACCTTCAAATATTTCTAAGGGTTTTTCCTCTTAGAGTTGACTGTGACCAGAAAATGGGTTTCAGATGTTTAATGCTATTTGAGGTGCATCAGGAACATGAATGATTAACCAAGATATTGGCTCCCATGGACATATGTTGATAACTCCTTGCTGAATGAATGAATGAATCAATCAATCAAACTAAAACTAATGTTGACATAATTTGTCCTTTCTGTAATGTGAATAAAGTATTTGAGGCTCACGCCTTATTTTCATTAATTAGTGGCTTCTACAAACCAAATGTTCTATACTAAACAGAATAAAAAAATTATTAAAAACAATAAAAGGTTACTTCATTAAAAAAGGACAAATTTATAGAAGGAAAAATAGTAATACACCCAGTTAGAGAGAGATGTAGGAGCTCCCTTGCCTGAAAGGGGAATTCGTATTCGGTCCTGGAGGGGCACACTGAAAATCTATCCTAAGTCACAGGAAATCTCTTGCAAAATGAGTCAGGTTTGATTGAGGTCCTGGAAGAGCTTTGAGTGCACCTGTCACCGCAGTGAGACCCCAGGCCCAGGGCAGGAAGGCTGCTCTTGGGCCCATCTCTACTATGACTGAGCAAGTCACAGAAGCATGCCCAGCCTCAGAGAGGCAGACACTAGGAAACAGAGCTTAGGTGCTTTAACTTGAATATTTTATAGCACACTGACAGCTCAAACATTCAGACACAACTTTTATTTATATCATAGTAATGGTATTATCTCTGCAGAGAGAGATTATATATATGATCTTTATTTACTTCTTTATAGTTTCAGAAATTTTCAAGTTCTTCCATAATGAAAATGCATAGCATTTATTGTAGAAAAGAAAACTATTTATAAAAACAGTCAATGCATTAAAAATATCCTCTAAATCTGGAGAAAGTAAGTAATCAGTTTTTGATAATCTGGCTTTGGGCTGACATTATTACAATAAGACTGAATGTCCTCTCCTCCCCAACACACACACACACACACACACACACACACACACACACACTGTTTAGTTGGCTGATATGTTATAAAACCAAAGAGAAACTAAGATAAGCCTGGTCTAATTTCTGTAAGGAATACAGTCTAAACAGCATGAATTGATAATGCAATAAAAATGTATTCTATGGGTTTATGAAGACCTGCTGATTGTAGGCTTGATGTAACTGCCCTGTCGAGTAAGTACAGGTGCATGATTTGACTTTAACAGCGATGGGTTCTGCTCATTGGTAAGAGTGCACTGTTCCAGAAAGTTCGGTCTCACCTAGCACTCCTAACATAAAGAGAGGACTTCCTCAAGCCTCTTAGCAAGTCAGCTTTCTCAAATCCTTGGGGTTTCTTATTTAGCCTGAGAGGTTTAATTATTAATGATCAATGAATAAAAATGTTAGAGGATGCCCAAGGGCCTAAGTTTAATAAAGGAGTTCCCTGGGTCACTCCATTTAAAAATTTGCATGAGGTTAGAAAAACTCCAGAAGTAAGCTTATTTGAATCATCTGCCAGTAAGGTATTCGGTCCAGACACACAGTTTCTGTCTTCATAAAGGAACAGTGCCCAGAGTATGCCCATTATACCTGCGGCACTATTTTGGCCTTTGCCCTTTGTTGGAATTAGAGACCAGTCATCTCATCTAATGAAAACTACCTCCCAGCACCAAATCTACTCAGTTGTTGGCACACGAGGGGGGACCCGAGAAAACCCGGAATTATCTTCTGGCAGGCAGGCCCCTTGTAGTCCGGGCTTCCCCTGCTAGGTGAGTGCTCTAGGAACCCATCTGCATCCGTGGACCAGCTGCTGGTGTTGTGAGAGGCTGCATTTGGCGTCAGTGAAAAGTTTTGGCGCAAAATGGCACGACCCCAGTGCCCTGTTCATCCGATCTCACCCCGAGTGACTTCTTCTGTTTGTTTGTTTGTTTCCCCAGATGCAAAAAGATTCCTCATAGGAAAACGTTTTGCCGATGTGGAAGAGGTGGAACAAAAAACAGCAGAAGCACTAAAAGGCATCAAAACTGACGAGTTTCAAAACCTGTTTTGAGCAGTGGAAAAAGTATCTCGATAGGTGCATTGCATCAGATGGAGAGTGCTTTGAAGGTGACTGAAGTTTAAACATGTAAGAATAAATGCACATTTTTTAAATACATTCCTGGGTTTTTCGGGATCTCTCTTGTAAAGTAGATTATGTTTTGCATGTTTAAAACATGCATTTTAAGTATATTTTAAAGCCTTTCATGCCTTCATTTATTTGACTTGCTAAAAAGGATTAAAAGCACAAGTCTGGATAGGTCTCTTGAGATTCTCAACCTTTCGGGTTTTCTTCTTCTCTTTCTATTTCCCAGCCTTAACTCATGAATTGCAGCTCTCTTTTTGGAACATATTTTTAGATTTAAATTCTAAGGGGTTCAAGGCTGTCTTTAATCCATGTAATGTGTTTTTATTTTCTATGTTTTAAACACCATGAAATGAGGTAACTCGCCTATGGAATTTGAATGCAGATAGCAAGCAAATTTGTGAGATTTTCCAGGTTTCAAGGCTCTTAGAATTAAGAAGATAAAGGATTAAAAAACGGTGGCCTGCTCCTAGTTACCCTTGGACCTACATGCTAGGCACTAACTGCCACAGTGCCGAACTTGGTACAGGTGGGTCTGCTTTGGACCCTTCCCAGCAACTTTATTACTCAGAGTGCCAGGATTCCAGTGATTTATCTAGAATCCTGCTGCATCACTGACTCCAAATACATCACCGCCAGATTCTGGAGCAGCTCCTGGAAAATACTGATGGCTCTTTACAACTTGACCATTCCTATAACTAAAATGAAAGCCTTCCCCTAAACCTCCGTGTTGAGAGGCTGAAAGTTTTCTCCAAAGATTCTTCCAGAGAATAGGCTCTCAGTCTCCCACAGACACCTCACCCTGGACAGAGCCACCTCCCACACAGTATACAGTGTCGGGACATATGTGTACAAGGAAGCCAGCAGGTGGTCTTTCTTGTCCTAAAGGTGTAACGGAGAGGGAAATGCCAACCACCTTCTTTTAATGCCGTTGGCTTATCATATTTCTTTTCTTTTACCAAAACAGACCAGATACAAATGAGGAGAAGTAACAAACTCTTAGGGCAAAATTTAGTGTATTTTTTTCAGATGTCTAAAATGAATTAGACTTAATGTTGTGGAGCTCTCTTTGGACTCTAGACCTTTGTACGTACTGGAATGTTCTGCCCCCCTCTCTTTTCTGCCTTTAAAATTTCACTTTCACCTAGGAGCCTTCTCTGATGAGTCCACATTAGTTAAGGTGCCCTTGTTCCTTGTTGTGCACCCCCTTATTCTGGACTCTCCAAGTACCACACAGGTATCCTAAATTTAGCAAAGTTTTCTAAGATTGCATAATTTATTATCTGCTGCGCCATCTGGTCCATAAGCTCTGGGACGGCAGAGGCCTGTCTAGCTCGATCTCCACAGTCCTTCCCAAGACCCAGCTCTGAGCTTGGCATGCAGAAAGTACTGATAGTTTATTTATTTTTTCCTGAGTGAATGAATGGTTTGATCAAAATATTGTGCTTTGTCAAATAAACTTAACCTGGGCCAGAAACTAGGTTTTTCACTGCCCATCAAGAATGAAGGCTCTTTTATTGTGTACCTAATGGTTAGACATCATAAGGAAAAGAAAACATGAACTCTAAAAGAAATGCTACAAAGCAAAAGCAAGTGGAGAGTACATCTAAATGCAGAACAAGAAGTCACATTATGAACTGAACGACTTAGAGAGGGAGGTTTGATCTTCTAAGAGAAGAACAGCCTCCAACCAGTGAGATTGTTCTATCTTTTTCAACACTGCAACATGAAGCTGATTTCAACCATGAACTTACCCGTGCTCTAGAATTCCAGGGAGAAAAACAAAACAAATCTCCCAGTCACTCTCTAACATGTGACTCAATAAAGAGAAGTGCAAGCTACTGCTTGGTTCCTTTTGTTTAAGGGGTTTCTGTTCTCCGAAGACCCCCTGCTTCCCAGTCACACAAAATCCACATGCATAATTGAGAAAGTAATTCAGAATGGCTAAGCAACTACCCAACACAGAACATGGCTGGGAATGCCTGGTGCTGTGTGGGTTAAAGAAGAGGGGATGGTACACAGGATGGACGCTCAGCCAAGGCACAGTTATTTCCTACGGCTTTACTTATTATTTTTTAACTGCCACGTGCTACTGTTGCCCCAAACAATGTCCTCTTAGGCAGGTAAAAAGAGTCATAGTGAAACTGCAAAATTTAGAAGGTGAATGGTTAAGTCAGGATCTCTGTTGTGAGTATGGGGCAGAGAAAGTAGAAAGGACTGGTAGCTCCGATTTACACAGAAAAGATACTGTTAGTGATAGTGTCTAGGTGTTCAAACGTACATATGTGTTACAGGGGTGTGGGAAGTGTTTCTTTCACAAGCAGCAGCACAGTGATAAGCAAAATGGTGTAGTAAACTATGGCAGTGCTTGGCTCTCCAGGGTCCAATTAGGAAGCATGATAAATGACTTGTAAGGTCTTTCCCCTCACTGATTTGGGGGGGGGGGCGATAAGCTGAGAATTCTTAGTAGAGATGTAGTGAGTGGTCTGCCTACTTCCATCATCCATCTGGGTACATGTGAACACCTTAATTGGAATTCCAAACTCATTATGCCATGCTGTGTTCTTAGTTGGCAGGTGTGTTTCTTCACAGCGGTAGACAAGGAGAGACGGGAGGTGGAGCCACTTAAGCTGATTTCCCTCCCTGCGGAGGCGCGCCTTTAATTTAATAGCTACAAATGACTTGTGATGATGAAAGACCATTGTGAGGACAGAGTGACTTTATAAGGGAAGTTGCTCCTAAGGTTAATTTGTATCTACCCTCTTCAGTAGACGTTTCCTTCAAGAACAGGGGATAATGGCTTTGTGGTGCCTGTGTGGCTGGTAACCATTGTTTAGAAGTGAATGCTAAACCTATCAAAACCTTTTCTTTGGTTTTAGTTGAAAGTTATATATAAAAAAAAAGAAAGAAAGAAGAAAAAGAAAGAAAGAGAGCACATCATACAAGGTGAATACAGTGAAAAATGTAGAGAAAAAAATCAAGAAAATACAAATCAGGAATAAGAGTTTCAAACGAAAAAGAGAGAGCCAAGGGGCAGACTAAAGTTCAACTTATACTTTTGGGGGGCTATGAAAGGACATTTGTCAGGTGCTAAGACTATATTGATGATTGAATTTTTGTAAGACTATGTATTGTTATTTTTGACTCTAAGTAGTGCCACTTCCGTTAAGGACTCTTGCTCCAGACAGTGTATCTGAATCTAGAGTGAAGTTCCCACAGAAAGGACTTTCTTCCTGGCTACAGGACTCATAATGCTTCTCACTGTAGACTGTTACCCTCTGGCTAAATGGCACATGGATGCAAACACGAAGGCAAGCTCTGCTAGGGGTGCACTCTAAAGACTAGACTAGAGGGACCTGCATCAGCATTTCTGTCCACTCAAGACCCTATCTTCTCACCCTTTGGGGCAGCATGCCAACATTTTCTGCTGCAAATCGCACTGAGTTCTTCTTAGGCAGCTTTATTCCTTTTAATTAAAAAAGACAAGACAGTCAATTACTGAAGCTTAATCCCCAAATGTTTAATTGTTACTTTGAAAGATATTTTTTTACCCATAAAGCTCATAGACGAGAGCCATTTCCATCAAATGAAAATTTAGTGGGAGCTTGAATTTTCAAAAAAATATTCATCTTCAAATCCCTGTTGGTTCTAGAAATCTAAATAGCACAGCCAGCCACAGCACAGGGAGGTCCCCAGGAAAGGCTGTTTGGGGTGGGCAGCTTCAGATGAGGAAAATAAGGAAAGGCATTAGAAAAGGGTCCTAAGTAATACACATTCTCCTTCCTTAAAATGACTCGTAGGAGTTTCAGCTATGTAGCTTGATGCTAATGCACTCATAAATTTTGAGACAGGTAACACTTCCAAGCCATTGTTGGACATTTAAACGGGAGTGTGAATAAATTTCAGATTTATTCTTGCTAGCAAATTTTAACAGGGAGAGAACAAGAACTGTTAAGGAAACAGAGTAGAAGGAAGAATAAAGAGTTGAGAAGAGTAAGACACAGAAATGGATTCCACAAAGACAAGTGCTTATTACAATTGAATCTAAATCATGGGGTTGAGCCAACTATTACAGTTGGGTCTAAATCACTGGATTGACTGATTTGATTGAGTTCAGATGAAGTACTGTCCCAACTATTCCACTTGGTTCCCAACAAATAAAAAAAATCAGGAGGCAGTCAGCCTGTGGTTTCCAGTAAAAGAGGGTGCTTATCCAGCATTGATGTTAACTCTATATTATCTTCATGTGTATAAGTCAGGGTTTGTGATTTTGCTGTAAATTAGTGTTGACACGGCGGTGGAGGTTCTAGCAGTAAAAATAAGACCCTTGTTTTTACCAGCTAGTGGGAAAGAAGGCATGTGTTCAAAAATGGAAACATTTCGTAGGACATGCTTTACACCTTTGACCACAAAAAGGGGCAGGCTCTTTAGGCTGATGACTTTTATTAGTCTAACAGATGGTAATGTGCACGACAGGCACCCACTGAAGAGTGTGAGTTTATGTGCGTGTGACACACAGTAAGAAACTCTGCGAATTGTACTCCCTCTTAAGTGTGATATTATTTATGATGCTGGTGAAAACTAATAATTTTTTTATTATTTGGCTTTGGAATATTTCTTTATTTAAACTTGGTGGCAGTGTGGGCATTTTAAATATATGCAGAACCCATAATGTGTCAAAATATAATGAAGCCATATGCTGCACTTATATCTGGTTAATATCCAGGAAATATGATACAAGCATATCTCTAAATACAGTATTATTTTTAAATGATAAGAACTATGTGTATCTGAATATGATTATTTTAAATTTAACATGCTTTTTTCTAGCAACTTGAAGCTCTACTTGATATATTATTTAAAACACTACTTTGAGCTTGTAGGCATAAAAAAAATAATTTCTTTCCCATTTCACAGTTGGAAAAACTGAATTAAAGAGAGCAATGCTAGTAATTATCCATGATTAATAGAGGTGTGTATGTAAATCAGCTTGAATAAGTGTGTGTAATTAGATGTGCTGATGCCAGATAGCTCGGCTCATGGTTTTTAAAGATGAATACTGTCATATAAATCTCTGTGTGAGCTGAGTGAGTATGTTTAGAAATGGACTTTGTAAAAGTGTGTGGATGTTAGGTAACTGAGTATTGTGTATTATAAGCATTATAATACATAAAGTAAATTAGATGAATTTGAAAATTCATTAAACAGACATTTAATGAACAGAAATATATACATGTTTATTTAAAATGTATTATACTATAGATTTGTATATGTGTCTGGGTGCAGTGAGGATTAGACTGGAATTTGGTTGTACTATGATGATTAAAAAGTGTGGGAGAAGGTGTATGTTAGTTTCTTAGGGTTGTGGGAATTAACAGAGTTAGTACATGCAAGAGGCTTTAGAACTCTATTGCCATATGAGAAGAAGCCTACTATGGATGTTAGTTATTATTTTAATTATTATTATTTTTAGATCAGGTGAGAAGAGGCATTTTCCCATTGATACCCTGGGATAATATCCTATAGAA
The DNA here is from genome assembly GCA_004027555.1 of Craseonycteris thonglongyai. NCBI lineage: Eukaryota > Metazoa > Chordata > Mammalia > Chiroptera > Craseonycteridae > Craseonycteris > Craseonycteris thonglongyai. The sequence continues at coordinate 26,065 of PVKE010013986.1, read as the reverse complement.
AATAAAGAAAGCTGTAGGGATTATCCAGCCATCTTCACTGCATGGTGTATTTTAGGATTTTTCTCCCATTTTTCTTCCTATTTCAGTGGAGTCTGATTTTGAGAACCCATTCCTGGGCATGCCATGTGAGGGCAGGTAAGCACCTCCTACTATAGTAGATAGAATCTGGCTGTTCTGATGGCAGGTCTACCCGTAGCAGCACCAGCTCTCTCACAAGGAAGCATGCCAGGTGGACTTCAGATTTCTGCAAGTCTGGCTTGTTTGTGGATTGGATTTTAATTTTTTTTTTAAACTTCAGTTTTTTTGGGGGGTGGTTTGTTTTGTTTTCAGAGAAAGCTTTAGACAGCTGTATTAATCATGCAAACCCAGCCATGTGCAATGTGTTTTATCAATGGAAAAACAGGAACTGAATGCCAAGCAGCTGTGAACAAACCCAGGGCAACGCCTGAACCTAGAAGATAATCTCAACATTCTCCACACCCACTTGCCACAAGGGGTTAGTGAATGGAAAGGCTGTTCACTTCGGATAAATAATCAGATGGGAGGCAAACAAGTGAGACATTCTAGGGTTATTAATTTTTATTTTTTTCTAAGTTGCACTGATTGAAAAAGGATGGGCTGATTGAGCCCTGAGAGGCCCAAGCTCAAGGGAATTCTTCACTTGAAGGTGATAAAAACAAGGCGATAGTGTTTGTCCTTGTCCTTTTCTTTCACTTCATTTTAACTTTCTGAGGCTGGTTTGGGCATGTGGTTTTGAACCTGCAGTCCTTCTAAATGTGAGGGCATTTCTAGGTGCACTTACATCCTGAATGGCTCTATGCACAGGTGAGCTCAAGGGGAGGAGAGAGGAGCAAGGTTCTCATTTCTCAGCATTCATAGGCCTCAGGAAATGATTTGCGCCTCAGACGTAGACTCTTTTCTCATTTTACAATTCAGTGGAGTTTCTGCAGTGATATATTCAGGGGGTAGTTATGCAAATATATGCCATTCAGGACTCGTTTCAGCATAAATAAACCTAAATTAAAATTAATGAGAAAAACACCTATCAGAAATGGATCAAAGATGGAACACTCTATATACGAGCATATATCTCTTTTAAATTAAGGAGCAGGGAAAAGCACTGATTTTTTTTTTTGTTTCGTTTTTGGCAGAATGAAAAAGGACATTTCAAAAATTTCTGATTGGCTACAAACAATACAAATTATCCTTTGGTGCAATTCCAGTATTATCATCATCACTGCAGAAAATCAAGCAATATGATGAAGGAATCCCAAGGGAAACACATTTGATTTATTGGGCCTTGCTTTTGTTTAATCACAGCTTGAAGGGGTTTAGGACTGCATTCCTGCTATGACTGCTGTTTAGCCCCAGACAGCTTGATGAGCCATGGAGAGAGGGGGTTGGAGGGGAGACCCTTCAATGGGAGATATTAACAATGAAGAAGCTGACAGTACACATGTATTTCTGTTACTAGAAAGTAGGAGGAAAAGTTTTTTTTTTAATTGTTAAATTTATTGGGGTGACATTGATCAGTAAAAATTACATGGGTTCCAGGTATACAATTCTACATTACATTGTCTATGTCTAAGTTCTTTTTTTTATGATAGGAGAACAGGACCTTTGGGACTTCCTCCTACTTTCAAAACACCTTAAGGATATTAATGGGTTCAAAATCCTTCAGGCCATTTGCATTAACCAACTGCTTATAGACATCTTAACACTCAGGGCTGAAATGTAGGATTACACATAGATGACAATATACAATATTTGATTAAACAAATATCTTGTGATATTCGATCATAGTGAGGCAGGCATGCTTTTCATAGCCATTTCAGTACTTAGGTGACACTATTAAAAAAAAGTTAAGGATTCTATATGTTATTAATAGTATTTTTTCCCACAGGAAACACATTTCCCATTTTAATTGGAAAGCAGAGGAGAAAGGGATTGGATCTCTACAAAAATTAAATCCTTGTAAGGAATAGGGGCTTTAAGATGGCACTGCCTTTCTCTACCAGCTTCTCACACCAGCTCTGCCAAGTCTCCATGAACAGCTTTTCAATTTCTACCAGCAGAAGCCCAAAATATTAGTAAGATAAACTATATTCTCTACAACTATTGGATCTACGCAAGCTATCTACAGTCTATCTACAAGGTAAATTCAAACTAGGGTCATTCTCCAATCAACAATTTAGTTGGTAGGAAAATACCAAATTCAACACAATCCCACATGCTCCATCCCTGGTTCAGACTGGTTTTCAATATCCAACAGCTGTCCTTTGCGAATAGTATCTGGCTTCATTTTGTTCAATGTTACATATATCATAAAGCATAATCAGGTACAATGTTTGAGTTTGTGGCTGCACAATTGCTCTCACAAAAGACACCTTGGGTCATAGTGACCCTCTGCAAAGTTCATCTTTGGCAGAGTAAGACTTCTTTTGGGACACATGTGTACATATGTGTTTGTCACATCAAGTTACTTGCAAGATGGCAGTATGGAAAAATGGTGTCAATCTCTGTAGCAACATTAGAAGATAAATGTCTTAAAATAATAGTGACATGTCAGGAACTCAAAATAGGGTATTTTCCATGACACTGTTTCATGTCAAGTCTAAAAAATAGGCATATTTTAACAGTCTTATTTTTAGTGGCTGGCATAAGAAATAGATTTTATTAAAGTTTTGGGGAAGGATTTTTATTCAACAGAGTTCTTCTAAAAATAGTTTGGAACCTTTTTAAAATTGAAGGGTGATTCTTTTATTAAGCTACCTAATTGATCTTTAAAACCTTGCAATTCTCCTTTCAAGTATAATTAAAACAAGTTTGCAGATCTATGAGTACATAGATATGCAAAACATTGCATTATTGACAATCTGAATAGCTACACCCAGTGCTGGCCTAATTTTTAGTTTGGACAAGTGTTAATGAAACATGATCTGTCTTCAAACTAATGAAATAGCAGCTTTCTACTTTTAATGCTGAGCACATTTTCTTCACAGTGTATATGATAATCTTGTTTAACTGGATTTATTTTTTTCCACATTAGCCCCCGCATGGCCTACTTTCCATTTTTCTCGGGTCTTTGAGTGTTATTTGCAAATCACTTTTCTGAAATTTAATTTCAATGGTAGGTTGATTTCATTTCAGTTTTTTTGTTTTTTTTGCATTGTTTTAATTTTATTTGCCAATTTTCCTTTAAACAGCCTTAAACTAGAAGGTTGGGGCTGTAACTTGCTTCTAAATGTGATGCAGGAGGCAAAATTTAAGTGTGTAGAAAGTTTTATGAAAAGGAATACAGAGCGACTACCTTAGTTTTCCATTTTGTGTTTTCTAAAATAGTTATGTTTAAGAGTAAACATCCCTGAATTGGCCAAGATTTTAAGAAAAATGTAATGTCCTTGTAATCAGGCTTAGTTCAACCTTAGGCAATAAATTCATTTTTACAAGTAATACAAATGACTTCAGATTCAGATTGTGTAAACCTCTAAATGTGAGGGTGGTCAGTTAGAGGATTCGGACTTTTATGAGCTACAGGATTTAACTGGCTGTGTTCCAAATATGTGAGTTCATAGTTATCTGTAATGAATGCTAATTGAAGAGAAAATTGCTTTTGGATTTGAACATCGTCTTCCCAACTACTGACCAAGTTGAAGTTAGGTCAGGTGATCGATCTGTTATATGTCTGAGCGATCTGTTACATGCCTATCAGGTGGTTTGGTGGCAACTGATTGCCTTTCTTTTGAAGGTTTAAAAAAACAATTTCTAATGTATGTTAATTTTGTGAATGTTTTTCCTCTTTTGCATCTTTAGCACATTGTAGATGATGGAGAATGACCCGACAACAGAGCTACAGTGATAGAAATCATACTGACCTTGAATGGGATGGGGGCTTGTGGGTAAGACACGCTCTAAAGGGGAAAAATAGTAAGAATCATGGAGAGTTTATATATAGAGAGATATGTATCTATGTACATATCTTACTCATGTTTAGCCATTCAGACAATTATAAAACACATGAATTTCCATGCCTATAGAATTATATCTTCTATAAAGCATTTGTCTAATCTTCCTGCCAACACTAAAGTATCAGAGAGCTATTAGTAACTTAAAATCCAAAGCTTTTAATATATATATATATATATATATTTTTTTTTTTTAGCTAGACTAGGAGACAGGATTCTATTGTATAGTAACCCTACAAACAGGATCCTACCCTCCAGTGGAAAAACTGACACCAAAATTACAGATGATTTTTTTGAGGATTGGGGTTGAGGGTGTTTATATTAGTAGTGATGAAATTCAGGTTCTGCATTTTGGTCCTGGTTCTGGTCTCTTTAACTCATGGCAGATGGGCCTTTGGTAGCTAAGGATTTCTTTTCTTTCTCTAAGCACTATAGCTCAGATCAGCTTTAGCCAAGCATCTGGAAAATTTATTTTGGGAAATACTAATTCAACTTTTCCCTCAGGTTTTTACTTCTATATTACTGATATCAGTGCAAGAGCAATGCCAACGCAATACATTTCTGGGCATGATATAGTTTAATTTTTAGTCTTTTCTTTTATCCCACCCTCATGTGGTAATACAATCTCACCTGAAATGTGATCAACCAATCAAATTTACTTGATGATACATCCTGCTGAGTAATAAGAAGTGCTTTTCCTTGGAATGCTTAAATCTTAGCTTACCTGTCCCTCACAGTCCATCCCCAAACGACTGACCATAAATTATACATGCTGATAGAGTTGAGGCTTTAAGGTGTCTTCTACTTATCTCATCCAAACCCCAGGCTTAATTCTAAATCCTCCTGAAAGGCTCTTTTAGGGAGGCAAAATGGGGCATTAGGGGTAGAATGCATTACTTGCTACATGCAAGCCTAGACAGCCACTCCTCACTTCACCTGCCTGTTTTAAAGACTGCTGAGACCTACAACCAGTTCTCCAGCGCTGGCCTCTCCTTTCTCAGTTTTTGTCTCATTCCTGCTGGCGGTTACTATTCACTACATGAAGTGTTCACAATCACGCAAGACTACATATTTTGTTTATAAGTGTGGTGTTGCATGATAGCTATTGAAAAATACATACCCTAGTGCCACAACACACCACAAGACATCTGCTTTAAGCTCCTCACTTATCTGCCAATTCGCTTAACGACCTAGTTGTAGGAACTGAACTCAGTCCTTAAGTGAGGAATGCCTGTAGTGTAATATAATTGGCACACAGTTCTCTACATTCTTCCTGGCAGCTTGGTTAAGTAAAGATAAAAAATAAATGAAAATCAACAAAATCAGAACCATAAACAGAAAAGTGTATTGAAATTTGATCTGTCTGCCATTTTGTGCCAGAAATTGAGAAAGAGTAGATTTTGCCTGAATTTGGGCACTTCGTATATGTGGACAGAAAATCCAGTCATCTTACAAAGTGGGCTTTTTGTTGAGCTTTGCTGAAAGTTGTAGCATAAATGCCAAAGTTTCCGAAGTGCATTAAGATGGAACAGGTCAATAACAGAGCAGTGAACAATTGTGTCTTAGTTACACAAGTGTCAAGCAGAAAAATGGTTTAAGCCTCCACTGGTTATTTGGTGTTAAGACTCCAGCTTTGGAAATAAATAGCTAAATTGCTTTTGGCATTTATGTAGCAGTTGGAGACCACTGTCCCCTATAATATTCTATCTACTGTATTTTATTTTTATTATTACTATTATTATTCAGATTTTTTAAATAAGTCAGCTTAATATTTTCTCATCACACTGTTCACAGCTGGGTAAATGCACTCTGCCCTCATTTTCACAAGACCATTTATATAGCTAAAACATCTCACCCACCCTCCTTCGTTGCCTTTTCAACATTTCCCAGCTTGTTATTATCATTGTAACTCCACCCTTTTATCATCATCTTAGCCCGATCACGCCCCATTAGTTATTTTCATTCTCTTAATTTCATCCTACAGATTTATCATTCGTTAGATGCAGCCCATCCGAGCTTTTTATCCTTATTTTCCACCATCATTCTGCTGTACTTTATAGTTTATGCCAGGGTATGTGGGCTTCTGCAAGAGTATCAAGTGAAGTAAATGCCACTTAAAATGAAAAAGAAAATTCTCCAACTTTTGATATTTGAAAGTAGGGGAGGGCAGGATCCTGAGTGCTATGTGCTTTGTCTCTTGGCTGCTAATCCAGGCATACCTTATTGCATTTTGTTTTATTGTACTTCACAGATGTTGCATTTTTTTTTACAAATTGAAGGCAAGACAGACCCTCCTCCAGCAAAAAGATGGCGACTTGCTTTATTGCAATACTTGCTTTATTGTGGTGGTTTGGTACTGAACCTGCAGTATCTCCGAGGTGTGTTTGTACTTGAGTAGGTCAATGTAACTTAGCTAGTGATAGGGAGGTTTTAGGAACAGAAATCTAAGGTTGACCTCAGTACTATATTCTGTGGCTTTTCAGAAGTCCTTTGGGGAAGCTGGGATGGCTCAGTGGGTTAAGTGCTTGCTTTGAAGCCCTGGGGACCAAGGATCGAATCCCAGTCCCGGCCTGTGTGGACACATATGCTGAACTAAGGTGTGCTTTCCGAATGTGGTGAGGCCTCCAGTTCAGTTCAAAAAAAAAAAAGAAGTCCCTTCACTCGGCTTTTCAGTTACTTATCTCCTAAATAAAGGGGTGAGGTATTGTTGGCTGATTCTGCTGGGACACCACGAGAAACAGTTAAATGGGTATTAACATTTCACAGGAAAACCCTCTGAATTATACAAAAGCTGAAGTTGGGTATATGTATACATAGGTAACTTATTAATTCTGATTCAATTTCCTTTTGATTTCCAATAGGTATGGCAGATGTTCAATGGTCTTTCATCATATCCTATTCATTTTTTTTAAATTGTTAAATTTATTGGGGTAACATTGGTTAGTAAAAATTACATAGATTCCTATTCTTGAAACTAAACTATGCATAGTTTCCCTTTTATTTTCTATTGTATCCACAGAGAACCTTTATGAGTAGTTTAAAGCCAGGTTTTTAAATTACACGTGGGTAGTGTTCAAATAGCTGCTCAAACTGTTTTATTGTGTGGTATCCAGAAGTAGGTGGTTAAGAGGCTTTGCCAATTCTTAACTAACCTCATCAAGTGGTGTATATTTAAACACTGGGCTCCTAGGATAATACCTTAAAATGGTTTCTAAAGAAAAGAGGGGGAGGCCTTCATTTTAAGGACTCTCTCCAGGGTTGGATTGCTTAGTTAGCACTTGAAATTTAATCAAGTATAGGTTTACAAGTTAATAATCTTTTAAAATTAAAAAGAAAAATTAAAAACTTCCTACACACCGACGTGATATGGCCCCATGCAAATTTCTTTGTATTTTTTATCTTCTTGTACTCAATAGCCTCAAACATTGTAGCAAAGTACCTTATCAATTCACACATGGATCAGTAGGACTATACTTCTTTAACATGTGAGCCTATTCCCCTTAAGGGTCAAATGCTGATCACTAGGTTGAAATATTTGTTCAGAATCTCAGTGTGACAAAGAAAAGCCAAAGGTCTAACTTAGGGGTTTCCAACCTGTGAGTCCCTGGTCCACATGGGAAGAAGAAGAATGGTCTTGGGCCACACATAAAATACACTAACATTAACAATGGCTAATGAGCTAAATATATATATATCAATCACAAAAAAAATCTCATAATGTTTTCAGAAAGTTTACAAATTTGAGTTGGGTTGCATTCAAAGCCGTCCTGAGCTTCACGTGGCCTGTGGGCTGCCGGTTGGACAATGTAGGTCTTGGTCTAGAGCCTGAACTCTGGAAACAGGTCAGTCACCTGAATTTAAATCCCAGCAGCCTTACTTAGTTGCACTTAATTACTTAACCTCTTTGTATAGCAGAGAAACATGAGTACCTAATAATGTTGTCCTGCTGGTTAAATAAGAGCATATATGTTAAGGGTTTAGCACATGAGCAGGGGACATTGATAGCACTTAATTGATAACAAGTGATGAATTATAATCTTCACCTCTACTCTTCCTCCCTATCTGTAACTTTCAAAGTAACTCAACATAAACAGTGAAATAGGATGGCTTTCCTTTGTGGGTGCATTATAGTCATCAGTGTGGACACAGGGACTCTATTGTGTTGCATACGCTGACAATGGAACGTCCCTTGGCATGATTAGAAGTCCAAGTCTTCATCTATGTGATGTGCACTGCCCCATCTGACAAGGACCATGGAACCAAATCCTTGTCCATACATATTACACATTGTACCACAGGATTAATGTGCTCGGAAAAATTCTGTATTGGAACGCTTTGCCCAGGATAAAGAAAAAGACATAAAAGGCATTACTTGGGTCTATAGACTGGGATAGTATGGATCCTTGATAAACAGAATGCTAGAATGTATGAAAAACAAGACAAATAAGGAAGAAATGCTTCCATTGGCTTAGGAAAATATTACTACCAATACAATGTATTCCTGCACTCTCATTGCGTTATTTTGACCCCTTTGGAGATCAATATTTGAATAATGAGTACAAAACTCTATGTATGTACATGGTGGAGGGCACTGCATATCAGTGACCGGAGATTGACACTGTAAAATGTCAGCACACGTCACTGCGGCGCACACTGAAAATGTGCTGATGCAGCTACGAAGATGGATCATCGTAAACTCCTTGGGGGCTCGGGCTCCAGGTCTACCTGCTGCTGCCTCTGCCTGGCAGCAGCTCACCAGCTGCCTCATCTGTCTGGGCTGGCCGGGTCAGCAGAGCACCCACAGCGCTCTCTGTCTGGGCAGCCAGCCCCAGCTGCCCCTCCCAAGCATCTCTCCCCTCCTGACCCTGTTCTGTGAAAAGGCACAACCGCCAACAGTGCGTCCTTTCTTCCCATTAAGGCTCTCCATTTTGAATCTAGAGTAAAGGGCAATCTGCTCACAAGGGTACTTTTTTCTTTACCCCTTTGTTTCATTCTTCTTCCTTCCCTCCCTGCCTCCCAGTTTTCCTTCCTCCCTTCCTTCCTCTGCTCCCTCCCTTTCTCCTCCCTCTTTTTTCTTTCTGGTGTGAAATAGACAACTATAGAGCTGAATTCCTGAGGCTTCAGCTATGAAGGCTGTACCGATGCACCCCAGAAACCCACATGGTGGTGGTGGGGTGGGCGTGATAGAAGTGCCAACCCTATTGCATAAGAAGCAGAGCTTTTCCCCTGACAATGTCCACACTTAGGCCTCAGATCTAAGACATAGGGCAATACAATCACTAACTTCTGACAATTTTAATAGCTTATTTTCACCTCAAAGCCTAATGACCTTTCGTATTCTATTCTGTAAGTGTTACACCTCTGAACTTTTCTGTAAGGTAGGCAATCAATGTAAAACTGAATGCTGATGCATAGGCTGCCTCTGTGTGTCTGGCTGTTCTGTGGAGGGGAGTGTGAGCCCACTGGGTAGTAGCAGATCACACCGCACAGCCCTTCCCAATTGAAGTTGACATCTGTTAAATCATGAAGGGCAATATGGTTCTGATACACTTGCCCAGTTCCTGGATTCTCAGATTATAAACAGAAATTCTGTAAGATTCTTGACATTTTACTGGACATGTCTTAATTAACTTTAAGAGCCCTTTAAATGGACTCTTGTGAATTGGGCAATGGAGTTATAGGGCTTGAGAGTGCCTTCCATCATCACCAGCAAACTAGCAGGGGCTCCATTACCCCTGACCCAGCCCTGCACTTTGCCCTCCTCAGGTATTCCATCTTATAATTGTCCTTCCCCTCTCTCAGTCTATAGGTATCATTTCATTTATTATTTGAAATATACATTAGCACATTTCTGGGTGGGATGGGAAAAAAAGATACTTTAATGCAAATTTATAGTTGCTTACTTTCTGTAACTAATCCAGTTGTCCCATTTTCTCTGTTCCAATGCCTACACAACCTTAGTGAGTATATGCTGGTCTATGGAACCAGGTCACCTTTGACTTGTCAAAATCTCCAATTCATAGCTGAAGATAATTTTTCCCCCTATGTATGAAATTCCAGTGTCAGAATGAAACAGGTAACCATATTTCTTAGTAAATATCTTTTCAAGTGTCTTGAGATATTGGTGTCTTTATCTGAAGCAAAGAATACTGATGTTTGGCCTTTGGAGACAAGTAAATAGGAACATGAATTTTAAACTTTATATCGATGTGGCATTTCTATAGCTGTATCCCATCCAACTTAGAGACTAAAGTCAATGGGAATTATATATGGGAAACTGAAGACCAAATTTAGAATAGTTTGTGGTGGTTGTTTCTTTTAAGAAGAGTTGGATCTTGAGCAGTTTTAAAATGACTTTGATATTATATTTCAAGAGAACTCACATTTAAATAGATTTTTATCCTAAAAATAATTTTTTTTCCCTTTTTTCTAGAAGGCTCTCTACCCTGAATAAAGCAAGATGGAGACAGCTCCCATGGCCGTAGTATTTCTAGATTTTCCAATTGAACCTGCGCAGGAAAAAACCTCCTACTTGCTTCTTACTTCAAAATACTAAGAGTAAATTCTTTGGGCTTTCTCTTTTAGTTCAAATGAACTTTCTGGCACAGCATGTTCTAACTTTTTTGTTTGTTCCCTTGTTCTGATAAGCATTTCCTTATTCTAAACGTTACCATTTTCCCTGACCTCACCCATCAGAGTACTGTTTCTCAGGGAGAATTTGCTTCTCTGCTTACAGCCACGAGAGCGGGGGTGGTGAACCTATGGCATGCGTGCCCAAAGTGGCATGCAGAGCAATTATTTCGGCACATGGAGCTGTGAATACCATTTTAAAAATTATTGTTTATGCTCTGATAGACATAAAAATAATCGATACCTCTATCTCACTCGATGGGTTGGCACGCAAGTCGAGCGAGTATACTCTTATTTCATAAACTTTGGCACTCAATCACCAAAAGGTTCGCCACCCCTGAACTAGACCAACAAGGCAGGGAGGGGGTCAGATGCCTGACTGAAACATGCTGCTAAGGCGCGAGGCTCAACCATGGGCTCCCCTACTATTATGACATCAGTAACTTAAGGCAACTGATCCCTCCTTAGTCAGCCTTGAGGATCTCTGGTCTTCAGAAATGCTCCTGTCTCCTCCTTTCCATTTTTTTTCCAAGAATATGTCAGTCAAGCAATGCTTCCTGCGGTCATATAAAGCCTTTCTACAATTGTCTTTCCTCCTTTAGATTTCATATTATGTTTTAATCATTCGTTCTACCCTTCCTCCTGTGTTGCTAATGATACACTTGCTTTTTCCAGCCTCTTCCTTCTCCCAGCACCTAATCTGTCCTCACTGAATATTTCTGCCTTAGTCACTCTCATCACTGCCATTTTTTCCCCACTACCATCCATTTTCTAGAACCTTACATCACCTCTGCTCCTAATGAGACCATCACCAATGAGGTCTTTGTTCTCCAAGGATTCTTTCAGTTTACCCAACCAGGAAAATACAAAACCAAACAAGCAGGCAAGCAAACAAACAAAAATATGGCAGTTATCAAAAGAAAGCCAGGGAATAGAGAAAGAAGTTATTCCATGTGTAACCCTTGTCTTATGCAAAGGGACTGAGAACCTGCATTTATTCTTTTTAGTGAGCGTATTCTGATTTTTGGGTATACATTTACCTTCAGTAGATAAGAATATGATTTTTAAGTTTTCCGTGGGAGAATTCACCTGACTTGTTTCTCCCACATTGGGCCTGCTTGGGCATACTTACTGAAAAGGACAAGGCTGGCATTGGTGACCCCCAGCTTGTTGGCAGCCACGCAGGTATAGTTTCCATAGTGCTCCTCAGTGACATTGGTCACTGTCAGGGAGGACTGGCCCTCCGTACTCTTAATCTCAAGGCCATTGGCGCTGTTTATCCTAAGAGTTCAAAAACAGAAGAGTAAAAGGAAACACTGGTGAAGATCTGGCAGAGTAATTCCTTTTTCATCATTACATTGAAGGAAACGGAGAACAAGGAAGTAGCTAGTAGTTTGCTGTTCCCTGCTCGAGTCCTCGTTTTAATTTTGCAATTCCATATGATCAGAATCAATCTCCATCCACACAGAAGACTCGGGGATGGATACGTCTCACTGGGTTTTGGTTTCTGTGGCAGGGAAGAAAGACATGCAGGTGGAAACTACCCACGGAATCACCTACCAAGATCTCTGCATGTGACCAAGTGCTTTGGGACTTTTTCAGCTTAAGGGCTCCAGGCCCCAAAGCACTTGATAAAGAGATTTGGAAATGGGTCTAATAGCACAGGTCTCAATAAGGACAGCTGGGTCTGTTTTTGTCATTAGGGCTCCTGGTGCCCCTCAGGCCATGGAGCAGAGTGATAGGGGCACAGCAGGTTAGGCACATACGTACCTGGTGTCATCCCGGTACCACTCAAAGTCAGGGGCAGGCACTGCCGAGGCCTCACATTTGAGTGAAGCTTGCCGCCCCGTGGTGGCCTCGTTGCTCTTGGATTCAGTGATTGTGGGGGGATCTGTGGGAAGGACAGGCACACAGTTTGCAGGTCAGTCAGAGGGCACTCTGGAGTTTCCATGCAAGAAGGAATTAGAAAGAAGAATCTGATTGGAGAGGTGCAGGGACACATAGTCTTAAAGCTCTATTTATATGAATTATGTCATCAGCTAAATGTGACTGATCACTAGAACACTAAATAAAAATAAGCAATAATTAATGAAAATGTAGACTTGGTTTACTTAAATGGGATACTTAACAGGGTTTTATGGAAATAGAATCTAAGATTTCTTTTTCCTTCCTCCAATAGACCATCAATTATTTCCACCATAGATTGCAATATTTGCATAGATATTTTGTGTTTTCATAAATTAAGTGGTGATACTAAAGGACTTGGAATTTTAATGTATAATTTGAGCATTTTTCTTTTTCATCATCATCATTAGCACTAGCATTGTTACAGTTTGGGATGACAGTAAGAAGTCTGATGTAAATAATAAAGGGCTATAGTGCTCTCAATCCAAGCTTAGCCTGATACTGTTTCAGGAATGCAGAAAAACAAACAAACTAGTATTAGATAATTACTTTACCATTTTTTCTCCTATGTGTTCTTTTATTGCTATGACCCAGGTACATTTTGCTTTAATGTATAAGGTACAGTTTGAAGTCTATCTGGTGCACAGAAACCCTCCCGGGGTATCAATCATCTCCTGTCTCTGGAAGTTGTGCATTTGATTCTTTCTGCTTAGGGCTGGGCTGCAAAACCGTAACAAAACACACCTGACATTCTAATTTGCCATGATTCTTTCAAACAATCCTATGGAGAGTGGAACAAGTGTCTACAAGTCCCTATGACTGAGTTAGGATGGTAGATGTGAGGTCTTGGCTTGATGATGCTGTGTTTGTACAGGTTATGAGCCTTCAAAGAGAAAAAAGAATATTCTGGCCAAGGGCTATTTGCCAGGAAATGGGAACTTGGCTGCATGCACATGAAACAAATCGACCCAAACAATCTGTTCAGACTTTGTAGAAGAAAAAGCTTATTTAGGGAAAATAGTAAAGTGATCTCTACTATACAAAATTCATTTAAATCTGTTCAGTGCCAAGTTCAGTTCACTTATTTCTGAGTTTTTTCTTCATATTAAAAACTATTTTCTAAGTTTTCTGCCTATAGAAGACTCTGATCTTAGAAAAGATGTGGGAAAGCATCCAGATAGTCTGCAATTTTCTCCCCCATTTCATTTTCACATCAACTTGGATATCTTTAAATCACTGTCAGAGTAGGGGAATTAGAGCACATTTGGATAAGCACCATCAGCTCATGTGTAAACAGGCGGGCCAAAGTGGGTGGTTGTTGTTGCTGTTGCTTTAGACTTATCTGCTCATTTTTGTAGAGGCACAAAAAGGCACCATGGTGAGTGGAAAGAACTCTGCATTGGAAACTAGGAGTCCTGAAATTTAATTTCAATTTGCTTATGTGGACCTCCCATTATACACTTTATCTTTCTGAGCCTTGGTTTTATTACCTATATAATGAGGGAACCATACTTTAATGATCAATATTATCTCTTCCAGCTATTAAAAAAATCCCAGTTCTAGTGAAAACTGCCCATTCTTTACAAATGAGCAGTTTGTATCATTATGACCCAAATGTACTTACTTACCTACAGCTCATTTAACCCTTAAATTGCTAACTTTCAAAATTGTAACTCATTTATTTATCCCACAAGTTAGGAGTCAGAATTTGCAGTCAGAAATGGGGCATTTGAGGTATGATTTTGACTTTTAACCAGAACTATGGCCTAGGGATAGGCTAATATATGCACCAGTTTGAAACTTTTCTTCCTCATCTTTTAAAACAAGGAGTTAGCTAAAAGTGATCACCAAGGGGTTCCATTTAAAATTCTTACATTCTAAGACTGGTTACATAGATCATTAGAGCTTGTTAGTTCAAAGAATGACTGAGGGTAGAGGTATTGTTGGTTGTGGTGGGGTATATACATAGGGATGGAACATCAAACAGAGGTTAAAAGCTTGGATTTAAAGTTTGATAGACCTGAGTTCAAATTTAGGGTCTGTCTCTCATTGTTCTTCCTCATTAGAGAGTTTTAGACCTTGTCTAGAGTCACACTGCTTCAATATCTTCATCTGTAAAAGGCTGAAGCCAGAGGCAAGGGTGTGCACTTGGAGATTGTTGAAGGATTCTAGAGAGTCTGCCCGCTTTGTGATAAAGGGGCTGGAAGGTAATGGACAGATTTCAGATTGAGAGATACAGAGCTTCAGGATTTACAAGATTAGATGTGAAGGGCTACCAAAAGAAGGAGTGTCAAAGATAACACCCATGCTTATGGCCCCAACATCTATCCTGGTGATGTCATCCACTGAGATAAGATCCACAAGAAGATGATCAGCATTAAAACGCTGAATGAATATTAGTTTTCCACGTTCACTTCTGCCCGTAGAGTCGACTCTAGGAAAACCTGGGTTTGAATTGTGTGGTTCCATTTATATGTAGATTTTTTTCAATAAATACACATATTAATAATCTTTTCTCTAGCTTACTTTATTGTGAGAACACATTATAAAATACATGCAAAATACAAAACGTGTTAATTGACCGTTTATGTTATCAGTGAGATTTCTGGTCAACAGTAGGCTATTTAGTAGTTAAGTTTGGGGGAGTTAAAAGTTGTGTGTGATTTTTTGAGTGAGCAGGGGTGGGTGCCACTACACCCCATGTTGTTCAAAGGTCAACTATTAGATTTAAAAAAAAAAAAAAAAGATTTATTTTATTGTTTTTGACAGAGAGAGAGACAGAGAGACAGAGATACAGAAAGAAGGGGGAGAGCCCAGAGCAGTCTTCATAGTTGTATGTCATTAGTTTTTGACATAGTTTCATTCCACACAGGTGAGTACAGTGCTGTGCAGGGCAAGAACCGGGCAGGGGACCTCCTACATGGGAAGCACACCTCAGTTTAGCATATGGGTCCACATGGGCTGGGGCAGGGACTCGATGCTCAGACCCCAGGGCTGCAAGGCAAGCGCTCAACCCTCTGAGTAGTCCCAGCATCCCTTGTATTAGGTTCTTAAGCTGCCAAATACCTCCAAAATCTGTAGCATGTTGGCTGGAGCAATAATCTTGCCTGTGATTTTGTTTCTATACTCAATTTCTCAATTTGTAAAACGAGTTTTAACCAGTTTATGAGTTTCCGGAGCCATGTGATTATAACGAATAAATCCTTCATGATGACCATTGTTTTGCTCAACCAGCCCTAAACCTGGGCCAGACTCTACACTTTCTACCACCTCTACGTCTACATGCTAATAGCTCCAGCACCACAACATAATAATACCATGGTTCCCTTCCATGTGGCAGGAGCTTACTTAGTGTACATCTTTGCTCTGAGACTCAAGAGGAAGAATGGTTTTCCTGACTGAAAATTTTGGGAAGAACAATCTAGGTTTGTTTGGCTTATCTCTTCCCCATCTTTCTTTTGAGACCAAGCTTCTGGTGGACAGCAGAGGAGAACTTCTGCTTGTCTACAGTGAAGTCTTACTCAGGGCTCTGTCCTTCCTGTTCTCATGTGGGCAGGCCTGCCCCAGTTCAAGGTTGCCATGATGGGGCAGGGGGTGGGGGAGGGTAGGTTGGCCACAAGAGCTACAACCTCTAACCATTATGTTCTCTAACAATAGAGGCAAATGGGCTTCTCATACTTGTACTTATTTCTCAATGTGTTCCGAACCAGAATAGATAAGTAGGAAGCTATTTATTAACTCCTCAGAGATGCCAGGATGGAAAAGGTGGCAGTACACTAGGGTTGAACACTATTAAGTGCACTAATCTTGGGACAGATGAGACCAGTCAATTACACAAGCCAAACACTTCCTCAAAAATCTAAAAGTTTCTTGTACTAGGGTAAATTCACAGGTGCTGATAAACATATGAAGAGCAGGTTGTTCCCAATATTTCTCAAGTGACACAACGGTGCAGATCTATTTGTTCATGGCTTATTGGAATGAATATTTCAAAATTCATTTGTAATGAATTCTGTATAGGTGAGGCTAAGAAAAATTATTACAAATCATGTTGTAGTTAAAATAATAGATGTCCTTGCTCAAAATATGGCTATAATAAAAATGTGACTTAATAAAAATGCTGCACAGAGGTTCATTGTTATTCTTGATGTGACTTTGGAATCACTTACAATTGTCAAAGGACTCTTCTAGTTTTTATTACTTCAAAATTCCAGGTTCTGAGAATATTAATAAGGGCTTTATTCTTATATCATCAATAACAAGACTCTTTCAATTAGAAAGAATAGGATAAAAATGATAGTGGATAGGATAAAAATGATAAACAAGACAGACCTACAGAGGGTTGAGAACTTGTCCAAATTCATATAGCCAGCATTTGTTGGAATCTAGATTTGAACCCATCTTTCTGAAGCCCAATGGTCTGAACCTCTCCGTGCTTCCACTGGAATGAATTTCTTCAAAGAAAAATGAATCCCTGATAAGGAAAGATACTATTTAGAGGTACATGCTCATAGCCTAAAAGGCAAATGTTACATATTTCTCCAATTACCTGGTACCAAAAAATGGCACAACATGCAGTGTCATAGTGGATATGAATCCACATTAGGAATCAGGAGATGTGAGTTCAATTTCTGCCATTTAGATAGTCATCTCCTGGAAGTGACAGATTGACCTTAAGAAACTTCTGAACTATGAATGTAGATGATGATATGTTTCTACCTATATTTTAGGTTTGACATAAAGATCAAATAACATCACAAATATGAAACTATGTTTAACACTAAAAGGGATTAATTACGTTTATTATTTTTATTACTATTATCATGTGGTATCACAGAAGGAAAGAGGTCTTTGGGGTTAGACTTGGGTTAGAGTCCTAACTCTATCACTAAGAAATTCTTTCATTTTATGGCAGCAAACACTTATATACTCTGAGCTTTGTTTTTGTTCCCTCTGAATGTAGATGATTCAATTATCTCTCAGGGTTAGTGTGCAATGTTGAGCCAATGGGGGTAGGAGTAAAGATTGCAAGCAATAAAAAAGGCATTGTCTACAGAGAATTTAAAAACAATAATGAAAGAGATTAAAAAAGTTTTCTTTTCTTTTTTTTTCAAATCATCATCTACCAGCAATACTAATATCTTTCTGAGATAAAGTAAATATTCCTTCTCTGTGGAAGGTTGGGCCCAGTATGCCTCCCCTATAGCTGGTCACCATCAGTGTGATGACTACAGTGACTCATACACTGTCTTTAGTGTAGTCTTGGTACTCTGAAGGTACCCAGAATGTTATGGTTCTTATTCATGTTGCAAAGTTATGGTAGAAAATTACAGTAATTCTGCATTCTTCCTGAATATTTCCTCTGAAGACCCCATAGTATATCATACATATTAGGATGTGTCTTTATTGATATTCCCCCAATACAAGAGTAAACTAAAGGATGACATGGAGAATGGATGGGTGGAACTCCAAATAGCTCGTGAAGGTACCGGTACTCAGTTGGTTCCATGTTGAGCAGTTATTTTTCTAAAGTTTCCTCATCAGGTGATTTTTGAATCAGAACACAGAAGAGTCCAGTTAAAAATACATATATTGATACATATAAAATACAGATATACAAAAAAATGCATATCTATTGTCTCCAGTCCCAATTGTGCATGGTAGAAACCTCTGCTTTCTCTAAATAAATGGCTATCAAATATGAGTAACCTTTAGAAATGTCAATGCCTCATGCCTCCCAGCAACTATGTGCAGTTGGTTAGCTCTGCAGGGTAGAGGCAGAGCTGAGTGCAAAGGAGACAAGCAGAGGAAAAGAAGTTATAAAGAGTAGCAATGAGAACCTTGTTGGAGAGAGAATGGTGGGAAGGCAGAAGGTAGGACTATGAGCTGGTCAGTGGGGTGAGGGGCAGCTTTTGAGAAGAATTTCTCCAGGAATTAGGAAAGAGTTCAGTCTAGGAAGAGTCAAAATAAAATGTACAGGCTGTCTTTATTAGACATTTACTATGCACTAGATATTATCCTCACTATACTGGGCACTAGGATGAGACAAACCCATCAGTAGACCCACTTTTCATGCACTGTGAGAACTGACATTGAGGGACTACACGTGGAACCTGTAATAAAACAACAGCTGTCCCTAGTGCTGGTATCTGGGAGAAATTAGCAGCTATACTGTATATAAGATACAAGAAACTGAAAGTCCTGCTTCTTGTACTAAAGTTCACTAATCGTATTTGGTTAAAGAGATTTAAGGTCAATAATTTAGCTTCTGTAAACCCCAGGACCTCCAACCATTTAGAAAATAGATTTTGCATACCAAATGGCCATGTGCAAAGCTACAGACAACCTGCGGAGAAGGATTATCTAAGAGAAATAAAAAGAGGAGAGACTGTATAGACCAGCTATGAGCTAAAGAGGAGAAACGGTTATTTATGTCTCTGTTGTTTACTGCTCTACCTTCTAAGTGCTCTGCAACAAATATCTGTTGACAACTGAGTAAAGTAAATGATGGCAAGTAAAAATTACCAGCACTGTTTTTTTTTCTTTTAGTGGTACTCAGGTTCTATGTAATTACAATAATCTATTCAGTCATTAATTATCTTAGCCATCTTGATACCCTGACCTAATTGCAAACCCTGAGTTTTGAAATGGAAGAGGAAATAGTTTCAATAATGGGATATTTTTCATAGTAGGCAGGCTTAGAGGAAGTGAACAAAGGTGATACTACATATTTCTTAGTATTCCTGAGTTTTGCTAGCCAGACCAGGATCTGTAATTTAATTTTGGGGTCTTCACCTACTCAGCACAGTTACATTTATGTAGAACAACTTTTTTGAACAGGGCAAGAGGAACAATGGCTTGTTTTAATATAATATAAGCACAGCTTATAAAGTGTTGGTAAAAAGGTGACTCCAAAGGAAACTGCTATTAGAATGTAATTCTTCTTTTTGATAGATTTTATTGTTTGAGAGAAGGTGGGTGAGAGAGAGAATGAGAGAGAGACAGAGAGACAGATAAAGGGAGGTCTCAGAGCAGTCTCCATAGTCGTACATCATTAGTTGTGACATGGTTTCACTCCACACAGGTGGATGTGGGGCTGCGTGGGGCAATCACTGAATTGGAGGCCTCCAGGATGGGGGTGAGAACCTTTGCCACCATCCTTGGTTACTAGTTGCACTGCAGCTTGGCATATGGGTTTGCATGGGCCAGATTTTGATCCTGGGACCTTGCGGTTGCCAGGCAAGCACTCAACCTGTTGCTCTTTTCCAGCATCCTTAAAATACAGTACTTGATTTGTGACCAACATTCTTTGCAAAGGCAGAGTTTACCTGCGTGTTTCTCACCTACATTTACCGAGCAATCTTTATCAGGTCAGGCATGAGCTTGGTGTTGCTGGCTTGGACACTGGAGGTCTGACAAAACTCCTAGATTTGTTAGATGTTCTTTTAGCATCTCAAGTTTCTGTCTATATTCTTCATTGGTTCACTCATCACTAGCGAAAGCTCACATATTCATAAAAGCCTTTTCCTTGAAAATTATCAGTATTTTCTTCTGTTCTGAGTCACACTTTGGGGACAGTCAAGAAGGAGAAATGTCAGACTAATTGCGCTAATAATAAGTGGGCTCACGCGGCTCACTTTGATCTTGGGAACCATCTGCAGTGCAGACCACTTTGATGTTTCACACAATGGAAGCATAAATATTTTCTATGTACTCCATGACTGGACTTTCAGAAACCTAATTAAGAGGAAGGTCAATGAAGAGAAAACAAAATCAAAACTCTGGAAGTCAGAGAAGAGGTGGGAGACAGTGGCATGTGTGTGCATAAAAGAAATGAACTAACCTAATTATAACTTATATAAACATCCAGCAAAATTGCCTTTCATGTGAAAAAAAGGTCCTAAAGCATTTTATAACATTGAGATCATTAATGTGTCTTTGAAACACACCCAGTACTGGGAAAGAATAGTAATACTGGCATTTCAAAACTCTTATTACTAAAAAATGGCAGACAGCGAGAGGATAAGAGTGCTTTGGAGCTCGTCAAAGCAGTCCTGAGCGTCTTTGGACATGAGTGCCATAAATGTCTATGGCAGAGCTGTATCTGCTGGCTTCTAGGTGTGGTGCGATGGTGATTTCGATGTTTCAGAAAACTGCAAAGCTGGAGCAAGGCCCGGGGCTACAGTGCAGCCCAGCAGAGCTGCGTCACCTTAGGCAAGTTTTCCCATCAATCTGTTTCCAAATGTTTAAAGTTGGACTAATAATGTTTACCTCATGAGTTAACTGTGAGAATTAAATGACAAGTGTAAATCCCTTAAGCCAGTGCTGCACATAGTAGTAGGTGCTAAGAATTGAAAACTCCTCCTTCTCTTTCTCCCATGAGTATGAGGTTTAGAATCAAATGGGCCTGAGTCTGGATCCCTTTTCTCCACTTGCTTTCTGTGTCACCTTGGGAAGGCAATTTTATCTCCTTGGGCTTCAGTGTTTCAAAATTATACATGGAGTCAACTGTACCTATATGGCCAATGAAATTATATAGACTCAATGAATGGCACATCGGTAACAGCATGCAGGACTTAAAGATAATGAAAGTGACTCACTACAGTCTAAGGCAGGCAGGTCCAACCTGCGGCCCAACACAAATTCTTAAAACATTATGAGATTGTTGTGACCTTTTTTTTCTTTTCTTAGCTCATCTGCTATTGTTAGTGTTAGTGTATTTTATGTGTGGACCAAGACAATTCTTCTTCCAACGTGGCCTAGGGAAGCCAAAAGGTTGGACACCACTGGTCTAAAACATACATTCAAATAGGGGTTATTTGAGCATGTGTATCTGGTGTCTGTGTGTGTTATATGTGCATATATGTATGTACGTAGGCTGTATATTTGATTGTATGTATGTATGTGAGTGTGTGTATTCAATTCATAGGAGGGAAGAACTGTAGGAAGAACTGTCAGGACATCCCTTCATCCCTGTCACTAGCCACACTTGTGTGATGTGGAAACTTGAATTTGAATGATGTGGAAAGTCACTCCTAAGTGAATAGGGTAATCAAATTCTCTTTATTCCTTTGGTGGATGACACACATCATATGGATCCACCCCCACCCTCTGTCTTTTGAACTACATCTAAGAAGCCTTTCATCTGAGAAGTTCAAAATATGCTCACTTACCTATGCATCTTACAGAAATCTTACTTTCTAATGCCTATACTTTGGAACAAATAGATACTCAAAATGACCTCATCAGGTATCACTGTTAGCCCTCAGGGACACATGGGCCTGACCACAAGGGCTTGAATTTGTTCCCAAGGCCAATTAGTTAAATAGCAGAGGATAAAATATAATCTTGGATTATTCCTTTCTGATGCACAATGCATTAAGATGAAAATTCCAGTCCAATCAGGTATATCAGTTATTGCTTTTTCCAAAGTGGTATGACCTTGCTTTCCACAAAGACCAGAACAGTGATTGCCAGAAAAGCTGGTGCTGTCTGATCATGTTTTCCTCATTCTGTAGTCTAAGTAAAACACAGAGTGTATTGTTCAATATATTATGAGATATATTTAGCATTGATTTATCACATTCAAAGGCCAAGTCCTGCCCTTGGATGTGTTGAATGTATAAATGTGCATCCCTGTCCAGAGGAACATCTGCTTGAAATGCAGTGTCCTCTTGCTAATGGGATCACTAGAAGTGGAGGTGGAACCTGCTGGCTGCTGCCATACTCACAGTTCACAGTGACCTTGACTTGTTTGACATCCGCCGAGGAGACCTCATTGGCAGCTTTGCATTCGTATTTGCCTGACTGCTCCCTGGTGATGCCGAGAATCTCCAGATACTCTTCTTCTCCTTCAAATTCTCTTCCTGAAAAACAGAAGTTAGCATGATTGTTTTTCAAAGTTAAAAAATACACAGCAGATAGCCTATTTTTTTTTTTTCCTTTTAGGAACAATAAATCCATATGGCTTTTCAATAATTTAACAATATGCTTTGTCTGTGGTCAGGCTCCACAGAAGCAGACCCTGAGACAAAAAGTCACACGAAAGTGATTAAAAAGGAAGTGTTCTCAGGAACGCCAGCTGGGGAGTGGTAAAATGGGACTTGGCAAGAAAGAAGTCAAACCAGGATGCAATGCCAAGTTCCTCAGAGAGCAAGTCAGCTCAGTCCCTCAAGGAGCCCTGGAAAGAACACATGTCCCACTTCAAAGTTGTCCTGAGCAAAAGGCCAGAAGCTGGAGTGTTTATACATCCACACCCCTCAGCCATTGGTTTTGGGGCTTAAAACAAAGTGGGAGTTGAGGGGGAGTTCCTACAAGCTGTAAGGGGCTCGGAGGGGCTGTGAGTGAAGCACTGACATCATCCATCACACTATACTGCAAATCACTCATTCAACCAAAGTTATTAGAAAAGTGCGTTCCTTTTGAGAAACTGTCACTTTTCTTCCTCAGTCTATGTGCAATTCTGTTCATAAGGGTCAGTTTAAAATCCTGTTGTTCAGTTATGGTTTCCTTGTTCAGTACGAAACTATGTGATTGTTGGGACTTTCAGGCCATAGACCAGAACTACGAGAATGTGCTGCTGATGGTGTTTTTTGTGATAGATTGTGATAGATGGCAGTAGGGAATTAAATAGCATTGGCTTAGATAGTTGGAATTAGGTGTCTAGTGGACCTTTTTGGAAAGTTCTATAAAGTTGGAGGTTTCCATTTTATAATAGTGAAGACATCTCAGTACTGGCAGGCTGCTTAAATTCCCCTTATGTGGACTATCAATGATTAAATGACTATATTCAGGAAGGAAAAGCAGGGAGATAGATAATGAAGAGGTAGTAAAGGGGGAGGACAAAGAGAAGGGAAAGAGAATAAGAGGTTGAGCAGAAAGAGCTTGTCCAGAAAAGCCTATGAATTACCACTCGAGTTAAATTGAACCCCCTTATCCCCAAGTTATAGAACCCCACTGCTGTTGGGTTAGGTCAGAACAGCTGGGAGGGCGCTGAAGGACACAGTCCTGCCATCATTAAGAAATCTTGCTCCTGGTCATCCTACACTAAATGGTACCAATTAATAGCTCTGCTCGAAGGCCACAAACTGTTTTCCTTTTCAGAAATTCCCTGCTGGCCAAATCAACATTACAGACAGCTAGCATGAGACAAATTCACTCTCTAAATATGTCAGCTAAGCCTGTTAACTAGGCTCCCAATAGAGCTTAGAGCCTCTTTGATAACATTCTATCACACAACTGTCGGGAACACTGCAAGCTTCAAGTCTTTTGTCCATGTCTCGATCACTAGTTGTGAGGAAACTCTGCAATCCCAACAGCAGAATGACGATAGTTATATAAAATTATTTTGTTCTGAAGTCATGAACATTATCTAGCACATGCTTCCACTGAACGTGTTTTAAAGTTTGTTTATGAGTATATAGCTGCATATTATTTATAAAAGGCTATTTTTTTCCTTGTGTATGTGTATGTTTCTCCTTTTTTTCTTCTCTACCTTAAGCAAGTAGTCATACCTGACTGCCCATGTCATAGAAGTGGAATGTGGTAGAAAAGAAAACATAACTATTAAAAAGGGTAATAGTTCACTTTGTAGGATTAGCTGGGCAAGATTTGGGCTCAGAGATAAGAAACATTCTATCTACTTGTATCTATGTACTGAGTGTCATGCCAACTAATTGATACTAAAAATTTTGTAGCTAAATAGAAATACCCTAAAGACTAATGGCACCTATGACAATTGCAGGTGTTTGCTCATTAAAAATGTGTTGAGGGGAAGCCGGGATGGCTCAGTGGGTTAAGCGCTCACTTTGCAGCGCCGGGGACCGAGGATTGAATCCCGACCCCGGCCCGTGCGGAACCATATGCTGAACTGGAAGCTCTCCCAGTTCAGTTCTCTCTCTGTATCTCTCTCTCTCTCTCTCTCTCTCTCTCTCTCTCTCTCTCTCTCTCTCTCTCTCTCTCTCCTCTCTCTGTCAAAAATAAATAAAATAAAAAAAAATGTGTTGAGCAGAGGGAGAATTGACAAGAAGACATAATTATTGATTTTGAGAATACTGATGGATTGAATGAGAACAGAATTAAAGATGATTTCAAAATGTTTTAGCATTCCTGCTCTGCCTTGCCCCATACCCATCAACCTTATTTCCAAGTGGGCACAGAGCTGCCAGTTAAAGAAAGAGAGAACAAGGATGGTCTCAGAGATGACTAACAACCCTGCATTCTTCTCAATTTCCAGACAATACCTAAAAATGGTGGGCGATGAACCTCAATCTTACATTTTGCATTTCTGAAAGATATAAACCAGTTCCAGGAAGGGAAAGGATGATTTCAGTAGCTAGGGCCCGACCAGTGTGGAAAGATGGCACATTGAAAGTCAACACTAAGTTGTATGAGAGAAAACAAAGTAATATTTATTGGGTTTTGGACCAGGGATTTTTACACATCAATGTAAATATTAATAATCTCATTTTTTCCCCTGATAAACAGCTAATAAAACAGACCTTCATGGGATGAGTTTTCAGTTCCTCCCTTTACTTCCTGAAGATGAAGGAGGAGTTTTCCCTTAAGTGCTCCACTTATAAGGCAGAAAGGTCATTTTTGTTTCTCCTGTGATAACGCTTCTCCACTCTCATGGCTGCGTTTATCTCCAGCATACAACATGCATAGTTGTTTCAGTAAAGTGGGGAGACTCAAGGTACAAACCAAATACAGGTAAGAGAAACTAGATGATCTTCCCTCACACAGCTAGCCTGACGAGAAAGTAAAATATTAAACGTCTCAGAGCCCTCTGTCTTGTCCTTCTTCCTTCTACCTCTTGGATCCTCAGTTTGAAACTCTTGCACTTCCTGGTACTTCTTGCTAAACTTTTTAACTTGAACCTATAGGACACTTTGCCTACAACTTACTATCTTTTCTATTTCATTTGAGAATTTCTCATTAATCCACAGTGATTTGAGAGGAAATGGGAGTTTTTCTTTGCTGGAACACCAAAGAACCAGATTGTAAATTCCTCAGGGACCATGTCTTACTCACAATGTCCCCATGAACTAGCACAGGGTTTGGCAAGCTTAGTTACTCCATTAATGGATGTTGAATTAAAACATATAAACAAAAGCAAGAGTCATATTCAACACATCCTATAACATAAGAGAATGGAGCTAAGTATTAAAAGGTGGTTAAGTATTTCTATAAGAAAAACTGGTGTAAAAATCCAGTTGCTTTTAATGATCCTAGTAAGAGTACCTTTTTACTGGGGAGAAAAGGATGTTCTTAGTACTTTGCTGTACAAGTTGGATGGGGCATCTCTGGCCATGTTCTACAGTTGTATCAGCTGTGCTGTTATTATTTTAGAAAAAGATACAGAAACAACACTGAATAAAATAGGAATTGAAGGAAAATATCTCAACATAATAAAGGCCATATATGACAAACCCTCAGCAAATATTACACTGAATGGGGAAAAGCTGAAGCCTATTTTCCTAAAATCAGGAACAAGACAGGGATGCCCCCTGTCACCACTGCTGTTCAACATAGTTCTGGAAGTTCTAGCCAGAGCAATCAGACAA
>PVKE010013985.1:0-35655 GCA_004027555.1 Craseonycteris thonglongyai | reverse complement strand
GAATCTAGGTCCTGGCCCATGCAGACCCATATGCTGATCTGGGATGTGCCCCCAATCGGGTTCTCCCACAGGGCAAGACCCTGGCCAGGTTCCTGCCCTGCGCAGCCCTGCCCCCATCTGTGGAATGAAACTATGTAGAAAAACTAATGATGTGCAACTATGGAGACTGTTCTGGGCCCTCCCCCTTCTCTCTGTCTCTCTCTGTTGCTCTCTTTCTGTCAAAAACAATAAAAATAGATTTTTGTAACTATAGAAAGTTACCATTTCCCCCTTTTTATTATATATTCTATCTGTTGGAAGCAAGTCACTAAGTCCAGCTCCTACTCAAAGGGAAGAGAATTAAGCTCCATTTCATGGAAGGAATATTATCCATATAGATTTAGAATTCTTCCATATGATTTGTCCCTTCTCCCTATATATTTATTTGTTCAATCATTATTTAGATCAATATACACTAGCAGATATTTTATTTATTGTCTGACTTATAATTCAACACTATAGTTATTTATTTTGTTGTTGGTTAAATTTTCCGTTTGTCAGTTGGAAGTTCTTACAGTTCATCTCCTCTGTCCCTTTGATGTACTACCCTCCTCCCCTTTCTCTCTGTCTTTTTGAGCACCTCTTTCATTTCTAGCACTAATAAGATGCTTCAGATTCACGTTGCATTTCCCTTACTCAATTCTGAAATCTGACAATTTTCCAAGGAACCTTGGTTTTCTGTATGACATAATGCTGCTATTATAAACACAAGATCTAGGTGCTGAGTGTACTCATGATTACTGAGTGTCACATCGTCCAGGTCCTCTCAGGAGATAACTAAGAAATAGATGTGTATAGGAGTATATACTGACTGACCCATGTATACACACATACCTTTATTATTTATCTATCAAAGATAGGAGGTATACGAGGGCTGTCTGGAAAGTAACCAGGAATGTAATATGGAAAATGGAGGCATTTATGGGGTGGATTTTTTCAGGTAAGCCCTTGTAATTTATGTCATGTATATTTGATAGATATATCTATGAAAGATATTGAAGATAAAGAAATAAATATTGGAATTTGTGTTTTTATGTATGTGTATGCATATGTATGTGTGTATCTATCTAGAGATGATAGATAGATTGATAGATAGTTAGATAGATAGATGATAAGTAGATAATTTGATTCTCATCCAGCACCACAGGCTCAGTCTAACCTTCCTTTTTTGCTCATTTTTATCTTCTTCCTCCGATAGTATGAAATCTGGTTCTCATTACCCATAATTTATTTACTCATATGTTTAACACTAGAATATATGTAAAGTAGTTTAACAATTGTTCACTCTTACCACTGTGAGAAGTGAATTTACTATAACTCAATTGTAGCATTGCTATACAAATTCTTTTGTCTTTGGACTTAAATATCTAGTCAAAGCACTGTTTTCCAAAGTTATCTAGATGAATAACTCTTTCCCCACCCCTTTTAATGAAGTTATGTATTTATGACATAGTAAGGTTTCTTTGTCACAGTCTGCATTCCATCCTGGGATACCTCAACATCTTAGTTGATTTTTAAAAATTTTCATACAGCAAAGTATATTCTCTGTGATGCACAGTTCTATGGGTTTTGACAAATTTATGGAGTCATGTATTCAATACCCTAGTACCATAGGGAATAGTTCCATTGATCTAAAATTTCCCCTGTGAAGGTTCTTTGTAGTCAACCCCTCCACCAGCCCCTCAACAGCCAATGATCTGTGTTTCATTCCATAGTTTTGCCTTTTTCATAATATTATATAAATGAAACCTCATAATATGTAGTCTTTTGGGTTGCTTCTTTCACTTAAAAAAAAGCATTTGGGATTCATCCATTGTGTGAAAATCAATACCTTGTTCCTTTTATTGTTGAGTAGTAATCCATTGAATGGATATACTACAATCTGTTTATACATGCACTTGTTAAAGGACATTTAGTTGATTTCAATTTTAGTGATTATGAGTAAAGTTGCCAAAAATGTTGGTTAACTTGTTTTTGTGTGAACATAAGTTTTCTATTCACTGGGATAAGTACCTAGGGGTGTGATTGTTTGTTTAATTTCTAAGTTTATGTTTAACTCCATAAGAAACTGCCAAACAGTTTTCCAAAGTGACTACACTCAATTTTGCATATCATCAGTGATGAATGAGACTTCTTGCTGCTCTGCACCTTTATCATCATTTGGTATTGTCTATTTGATTGATTTTATTAATAGTTATTTTCAAAGGGGTGAAGTGGTATTTTATTTTTGTTTTAATTTACAGTTTTCTAAAGACAAAATATGTTTACCATTTTTAATAGGCTTATTTGCAATCCTTATGTCTTCTCTGATTATTTAATTTATTAAATGCCTGTTCAGATGATTTGCCTATTTGCTTAAAAGATTTATTTTATTGTTTGAGAAGAGGTGAGAGGGAGAGAGGGGCAGAGGGCCCAGGCAGTCTCCATAGTTGTACCTTATTAGTTGTGACATAGTTTCATTCCACACAGGTGGATGTGGGATTGCAAGGAGTGGGAGCTGAACCAGAGGCTTCCCGCTTGAGAGGTGAACACCTTTGCCACTGAGCCAGCCTGGTAGTTACCAGATGCACCACAGTTCAGCATATGGGTTTGTATGGGCCGGAGCCAGGAATCAAACCCAGGACCTTGTGATTGGGTGGCAAGTGCTCAACTGCTGAGTGGCCCTGGCGTCCTTTTTATCCATTTTTTTTTAATTATTAAATATAATGGGGTTATCCATTTTTTAATTGAGTTGTTTGTGTTGCTTATTGTTGAGTTCTAAGAGAGCTTTATACGTACATATAATATTATGGATATAAGGCCTTCATCAGCTGTGTAATTTGTAAATATTTCTCCTAATCTGTGCCTGTCTTTCCATTTTTTTAAGTGTTTTTCAAAGAGTATACATTCTTAATTTTGATCATGTCCGATCTACCAATTTTTTTTTTCTTTCATGGATGATGTTTTTGGTATTATGTCTAAAAACTCATTGCCAAGTTTGTGGTCTTACAGAATTTTTCCTATATTTACCTCTGGAACTTTTATAGTTTTCCTTTTTACATTTAGATCTTCGATCAATATTGAGATGCTTTAAATATAAAGTATAACATATATGTCCTTCAACACACCTTGGTTTATTGAAATGTTTTATAGTGGATGTATTTTTGTTAGTTTTGCTTGCTTAGGAAATAGACAGCCAGTTGTTCTGATATTATTATTTAAAAGACTCATTTTTCCACTGAATTCATTTTCATCTATGTAAAAATTCAGTCGACTACATTTTTGTGAGTCTATTTCTGGACTCTCTATTTTGTTCCATCGATCTATGTGTGTCTGTCTTTCTACCAATACAATACTGTTTTGATTACTATAGCTTTATATTAAGTGTTCAAATCAGGTAGCATGGGTCTGTTAGTTTTAGTCTTTTCAGAACAGTTTGGGGTATTCTAATCCCTTTACTTTTCCATATAAATTTTTGCATCATCTTATTGATATTTTCAAAGCAACTTTATAAAATTTTGATTGAGATTTCATTGAATCTATAGAGCGAATGTAAATTATCCTGAGTGTTCAAATTCATTAACAAGGTTTACTTTTCCATTTATTTAGATCTTCTACATGTTTTCATCAGTTTTATAGTTGTCAGCATATAGATCCTGCATATATTTTGTTAAAACCTAAACTTAAGTTTAAGTTTTGTGCTATTTTGAATAGAATACTTTGAAATTTTTTAATTCTATTTTTTTATTGCATATATATAACTCTAAGTGACTTTTCTATATCTACTCTATATCCTGCAAATTTGCTAAAACCATCGGTTTTTAAACAAAGAAAATGACAAAAATCTATCCCTATTTTGTCACTAATTAACAACGTTCCTATTTCAAAGCATTTTAAAAATATGTTTGAAAAATAAACCTATAAAATTTTTCATATTATTAACAGATGACAGAAAAAGATCCACAAATGCCTTCTAAATATAAGAAAAGATGCTCAACAAGCTTGACAGAAGGGAAATAGAAATTGAAACTTGATTAAGAAGCCATTATTTTTATATCTCAGATTGGCAAAAAGTAAACAGCTTAATAGCATAGTTGCTTGTTCAGGAAGTGGGGAATGAGCCTCCTCTTCCTGTTATAAGCCCATGTGGATGGCAATTTGGCAATATCTATCAATGGAGCAAAAACTTCCTATGACCCAGAAATTTCACTTCTAGTAATTTATCCAGTGGATATTCTTGCAAATGTGTACCAGAATGGCATACAAATAGCCTTTGTGTAAGACTATCAATTACAAAGGTTTATAATAGAAGAGTGAAACAAGTTAAATGTGCATCTACACCATGTTAGATAAATATATTTTATCCACACAATGCAGTACTATATAGTCATAAAAATAGATCTCTAATGTATACTATCAAGTTTTAAGAATAAAGTACAAAAACTGTGTGAGAAGAAAAAGACATAATACATATGTGTTATCAGTGTGTCTATGCATTTTATATTGTTGGAAGATATAGTAGTATCGTTGATTATCTGTGGGGAAGGTAACAAAGTGCCTACCTGAAAGGGAGGGTAATACTTTTTAAATAACCTTTTTAGCTTTTGGAATTTTGAGATTTGATATTAAGAATCAAATCTTATATCTGCATACTTCTAACACCTTAAGAAATAATTTCCCAACATCTTTCCAAATATTCCCCCCAAAAAATGTTGGTAGATTTTGAGGTTATTTGTTAAAAAAATATAAAACTATGATAGTTTTCAATTAAATTGCAAGACATTGATAACTGGAAAAATAAAAGTTATTAGGTAAATTTAAACAAAACGTTTGCATAATTGACAGATAGAATTTAAGAATATTGTTTATTATCGAAGCCAACAATAAACTTCTACTCAGATCTACATATCACAATAAGTATTTCAAAGTTTCCATTAAACCTGAGCATTAAACAAATTGATCTTGAAATTAGCTTTTAAATTATTGATTCACAAAGTGTTTAACCAAAATTTCAAAAGTATTGAAATTTTATTAATGCCAATCTCAGTAAAATTTTGTTAATAATAATTTAATTATAGCAAGACATTATGTACTGTGAATAAAATTTTAAAATCTTAATTTTACCTCTTTTTTGTTCTTTTTAAAATTTTAGTTTAGTGTATGTGTATAACTTGTGTAACATGTTAGCACAGAAATATATGAGTGTGATTTATAATTTAATATATATTACCTACTAGAGAAACAGCTCAACTTTATAGATGAGTCTTGTGATAAAGTTTAGAGACTGTGGCTTTAGAAAAGCACTCTCACTTGGATGGAGGCCCTGACTGAGCTGAGTAGCAAGGAGAGCTGTTGAGAAGGAAGAAGGAAAAAGAGAGGTAGAAAGAAAGAACCAGAATGTTGTTATCCCCTCAGTCCAAAGAAGTAAAATTCTAGAATCTCTAGCAAGTTGGAGACAAAGGAGTCTAGAATTCTTTTCCTAAGCCTCTACAGAAAGGCTTCTGGTTGAAGACTGGATCACTTGTGCCTTGAGAGAATCAGAAATGTCTTCATGGGATGCAGGAAGCTCTTGCGAGCTGCCAATCGCTGACTAAGTAGAGCAGTGTTTCTTCTGTAGAATCGCCTGAGCAAGGTCTGGGCCAGGCACCAGGAACCCATCTTTTTAAAAAATATTTTGGTGTACATTTTTGGTGTATTTTTTTAAGATTTATTTTATTCATTTTTGACAGAGAGAAACAGAGACAGAGAGAGACAGAGAGAAGGGGGAGGGCCCAGAGCAGTCTCCACAGCTGACATCAGTTTTTCCATATAGTTTCACTCCACAGGCGGGCACAGGGCTGAGCAGGGCAGGAACTGGGCTGGGAGCCTCCCGCATTGGTCCCGGCAAGAACTGAACTGGGGGCACACCCCAGTTCAGCATGTGGGTCCGCACGGGCTGGGGCCGGGACTTGATCCCCGGTCCCCGGGGCCTCGAAGCGAGCGCTTAACCCGCTGAGCCATCCCAGCCTTCCCAAACCCATCTTTTTAATAAGACCTAAATTATTTTGATGAAGTCACCTGTCCCAAAGGACCAGCAATGTCAACCCCCTGCTTGAAGGATATAGATAGAACATTATGCTTGAGGCTATCATTGCTGTAGGGTTTGGTTTTGTTTGAGACCAGTACGAGTCTAAGGCAGGGGATAGAAACCAACTTAATCTATAAACTCTGCATCTTAAACCTCAATTGTCTTCCTCTCAGCACCTGGCTCAATGCTGGGGCATGGCTCAATGCTCCACACTGGGGACTTTTTCTGTAAAGGGTCAGATTATATTTTAGGCTTTGTGGTCTTTACAATCTCTAACTAAACTACATAAGCATACACAATATATGACTGAGTGAGTGTAGCTATATTCCAATTAAACTTAAAAACAGTCTTGACTTGCTGAAGCTTGCTATTGGCTAGTGTGCCTTCTCTGTGCCCCAGACAACATGTAGTTACCTTACTGCTTAGGTACATTAAAGCCCTTGGAGTGACTCTTACTCTGACCTTGCTGAATACTCAGCCCTGCTTTAGCTTCACCTCTCAGTTGGGGAATCTAACTCTAAGAGGAGAAACTAATAATTTTTGAAGTTTCTAAGTAGGTACAGAAAATGATGCTGGATTGAAATATGTATGAATATCAAGTTTGGCATCATGAGTAGTTATTAGAAAAGTCACCCTACTCACATCCCAGCAAGGTTGCTGTATTTGGGGAAGGACACATTATTTCAAGAGAGGAAGTGCTTCTGGAAAGCTAGTAGCTGATAAGGGTGACACTTATGGTTCTACTCCCATTTTAATCAGTTCTTTGGGGGCCCCTTTATGGCCTCTCGACTCCCACCACTCAACACTTTTCTCCTCTTGCGACTCATTGTTATCCATCCTTCTCCTACTCATCCGACTTTAGGAGGCCCCGTCGGACAGTGATAGACGAGCTCAGAAAAACATTGCATTCGTGATATAAGACAGATAGCTATTTTTGAAGTGATGTGCCCACATTTGGAAAAGTATCAAGAAAAAACAAGGGAAGACAGGATAAGGTGCTAAATCTTCACCCTTCCCTGTATTCTTAAACAATAAATCTTGATGTTGCCCATTCAGACCCATGCATACTTCATCACTGGAGGAAACTGGGTGTGTTTCTACACATATAAGGAACACCTAACTCTTTGTATTCTGTTGTTTTATGTTTGTTTGTTTGTTTGCTTGTTTCCTATTCACAAAGTTAATGGGAATCCTAGAAATATATTGTCCTCTGTAGTTTCTAGCTGAATGGCTAGAAGAAGAGGGAATTCTTTGCTTGCCTGATCCTAGAAGCACTTTTACTTGGAAGTAACCATATATACAGTATTAAGGAAAGAGGTTACGCTCACTCCTTCCTTGTGCTGTATTCTCTTTGTGCTTTGGTTTTCTCTGATGCTGGTTCTGAATGATTAAAAGTGACAGAAATCATCTAGTCAGGGCTGCCAATCACTGTGGGTGGCAGATTTTGCAGTTCTCATTGGTGTCAGATTTCATCTCAGGATGAAGCCATGTTGTCTGACCAGGTCCTTTGATCTTTCACAGGTTCTGCCTCCAGTAGGTCCCAGGATGAAGTTTGCTGGCGTCTTGGCCCTGATTGGCTGCCTGGCCACAGTCATTAAACCCAAAGTCTACAGTCGCTGTAAACTGGCAAAAATATTTGCAAAGGTTGGCCTGGACCATTACCAGGGCTTTGGTCTTGGAAACTGAGATTTGTCCCTTTCTGTTTTCTTTGTCCCCTTGATGTCTCCCCACAATGTCAAAAAGGCCTCATCTATACTCACTTCTGTTCCCAGCTTTTCCATGTTCTGTTCCACTAGTGCTGGCCACTAGGTATACATATGTTCTCCTCAACTACTGATCTTTGGAGCTTCTCTGTTCCTTCCCTGTCCCTCATGTCCCCACTCCTGGAGTCCTATACTAATGATGCCAACAAGAGAAGGCGAAAGCAATGCCACCCTTGCTGGCACTGTTGGGGGCAGATCTGCATTTCAGTCTATCTAGTCCAGGCTCAGCCACTGACTAGGTGTGAATCTCAGGTGTGCCATCTCTGCCTATCATGTGTCCCATGGCTGCGCTGCCTGCCCTGACCCTCCCCAAAGTTTGTTTGGAGCAGAACATTATTGTAGCACGTACAAGGGGACTCTCCCCTCAGAGCAGGGTTGGAGGAAACACTCCCTCTCTTTCTCTGGCATTTCTGACTTTCCTTCTTCTAGGGATCTGCATGGCATATTATGAAAGCCACTACAACAGCACAACTCAGACTGTCCTGAAAGATGGAAGCACTGACTACGGCATTTTTCAGATAAATAGTTATATGTGGTACAGACACACAGACCTACAAAAGAAGAACTTCTGTCATGTTGCCCCCTCAGGTAGTTTTGATTTTCATCCTTGGTGACAAAGGCAAGAAAACTGATAATGGTACATCTACCCATTGTCTATTTTAACTAGAATTTGGAATTGAGATGGGTAAGTAGGTTTATACACACTAATAAATTATTCAAAAATTCCCCAAGGTGACATCTAGATCCTTTGGACTGCTTGTCCAAAGATGGCCTATTTCCTCTAAGATGGTTTTTTATGAAGCCCATGATGAAAACACAGGATGGAAAAGTGACCTTACTACTTTTTCATGCATAGAGACATCAAATATCTTTGGTGAGAAGGAGAAATCTGTTTGCCAACTAATTTCCATAAGCAATTAACTCAAAAGATGTAATTTATGCTTCTTTGTACAGAATGAGACAAATAAATACACTTTATATAGCATTTCTTAAACTAGAAATAAAGCTAGAATTCAATTCCAAATCATCTACTACAATCATGTAAGAAATATAGGTGTGTATGGTGGTGGAGGGGGAGCTGATTCTGGGTGGTGGACACATAATGCGATGCATGGGTGATGTGATGTGGACTTGTGCATCCGGAAACTATCTAATTGTTACAAACCAATGTCACCCCGTTAAATTTAACAATAAAATAGAATAATAATTAAAAAAAAAAAAGAAATATAGGTGTGCACAGAATTGAGGCTAGCAAAACACATCAGGCATAGATTCTGGCATTAGGGAAGAGAAGACATGCTTATATGAAGTTAGATAAATGACCATAAACAGGCATGAGTTGAGTGCCATGGCCTTCAGAAGATGGAGGTATTATTGAAAAAAATCATGAAAAGTTATATAGGCACAGTGATATTTGATCTAAGACTTAGAAGGTAGATACTCTTTGGACGTTTAGAGGTAGAGAGGAGTCATCTAGGTAAAGGGAACAATAGAAGCCAAGAAGTGCATGTGGGGTGTGTGGGGCATGGACAGCGAGATGTGTGACAGTTGTCTTATGTGGAACAAAGGGGACATGAAGACAGATAAGAGGACATGTGTGTGGCTGGAAGGGTTGATTGCTCTCTGACCATGAAGGACCTTGGAATCCAGGCTAAGACACATGTACTGATTTCTGCTTGCAATACGAAATTAATAGAGATTAGTTCATTCAGTATTGTTTCAGAAAGATTAATCTTCAAGTAGGGTGTGAGTGACATTACAGAAAGCATTAAGTGCCACTGCAATTGTTGAGGTGCTCATGGCTGTGGGCACAGAGGATTGATGCAAGAGGGATTCAACGGCACAAGGACAGAGCTCAGTAAATAATTGTCTTGTTTGCTTCCCTGCTAGAATGCAAGCTTTATGAAGGTAAGAGTTTTACCTGTTTTGTTCATTGATATATCCTAGAAGTTTAGAATAGTGCCTGATCATTGTTGGAGCTCAATAAAAATTAAATAAATGAATGGAGGAAATGAGGAGCAAGGGTGAAGACAGAGAACTATAAAATATTCTATGGCAAATTTTATAAGAGCAAGAAATAAACTTTTAATTTCTCTTTGACACATACAAGATGATGAGTACCTATGTTCAAATGTGTGAATAATGAACAAAATGTTAATTTATCTAGTAAATTTTCCCTAGTCCTACACTAATATAGAACACTCACTACCTCCAAAAGCAGATCACCTAATTATTGATCAGCCCTTAATTTAGAATAATTTTTGTTGTACCAAAATTTAACTCTTGGGGAAGCCAGGATGGCTCAGTGGGTTAAGCGCTCACTTAGCAGTGCCAGGGACCCAGGATCGAATCCTGGCCTCGGCTTGTGCAGATCCATGTGCTGAACTGGGGAGTGCCCCCAGTTCAGTTCTCTCTCTATCTCTCTGTCTCTCTCTCTCTGTCTCTCTCTCTCTCTCTGTCAAAAACAATAAAAAAAATTACATATTAAAAAAAATAAATTTAACTCTTTACAGCTTTCTTCCACTAATCCTAGTTTTTCCTTCTGCATTTATTCAAAACAACTGTACTCTTATTTTATACATAGAAACTTAAAAACATTTGAAAGTGACTAGTAGATATTTCTTTTCTTCTGGGCTATTATAATCATTATCTTCACCTTCTTGCAGTATAACTTTTAAACTTCTACCCATCCTAGTCAATCTCATTAGCTTTCCTAAGAGTTCGCCAGTGGAACCTTCCAGTTAAACATGGTGATTGGCTATGTGCATTGCCTCTCATGGTAGGCCCCATCATGGCCCCCAGAATACCCATTCCGTAATTCCTGACACCCGTGAATGTTACTTTACATGCCTAAAGGGATTTTGCGAATGTGACTAATGGTACTGACCTTGTGAGAGTGAAATCATCTATCTGGGTGGACCCCATATAATCACATGAGTCCTTAACAGTGGAGAATCGTTCTCAGCTGTGGTCAGAGAGAGAACTGATGAGAGCAAAAGAAAGAGGATTTAAAGTATGAGCTACTCGACCTATCATTGGTGGCTTTTGAAGATGGAGGAAGGGGCCACAAGTCACAGGATGTGTCTGTGTGGGGGTGGGGGGTGGGGTTAGGAGGGTTGTTATAGATGGCTGGGAATGGCCCTCAGCGACATCTAGCCGGAAAGCAGGGGCCCCAGTCCTACAACCCAAAGAACTGAATTCTGCCCAAACCTAAAAAGCAAAACAAGTAAAAATGACAATAAAAGTCTTCCCCTAGGTCATCCAGAAAGAAAAACACAGCCTTGTCAGACACATTGAGGACTATTGTGTCTTCATGATGAATTGACCCTTTTACCATTAGAGTCAATGTCCCTTCTTAACTCTGGTACTATTTCTTTTCTTTTTTTTTTAAAGTAATTATTTTTTTGAAGATTTATTTTAGTATTTTTGACAGAGAGAGAGAGAGACAGAGAGAGACAGAGAGAAGGGGAAGGACCCAGAGCAGTCTCCATAGTTGTACATCATCAGTTTTCAACATGGTTTTGTTCCACACAGGTGGGCAGGGATCCTGCAGGGTGGGAACTGGGCCAGGGGTCTCCTGAATGGGTGGCACAGTCCCTCGAGCTAGGGGCTGGACTGGGGAATGGGGAGGGCAAGAACGGAACTGGGGGCCTCCTGCATGGGAAGCACACCCCAGTTCAGCACATGGGTCTGCAAGGGCTGGGATCAGGATTCGATCCTCGGTCCCCGGGGCTGCAAAG
Source organism: Craseonycteris thonglongyai (assembly GCA_004027555.1). NCBI lineage: Eukaryota > Metazoa > Chordata > Mammalia > Chiroptera > Craseonycteridae > Craseonycteris > Craseonycteris thonglongyai. Next base: position 24,067 of record PVKE010013985.1, on the reverse strand, counting down.
TGAGTGCTTAACCCACTGAGCCATCCCGGCTTTCCTGGTAATACTTTTTATTCCTAAATCTACTCATCTGACAGTAAAATAGCAGTTTACTTGTAGATTTCTTTCCATTTTTTTATTTTTAATATATCTGTATATGTATATTTACAGTAAGTTTCTTATAGATAACATATAGTTAAGTTTTGCTTTATGTTTAGCCCAATACTCTCTAGTATTAGTGAATACTAATACTAGAAAATATTTAGACCAAGAGGGTCAGCAAACAACTTTGTCTTAAAGGGTCCAAAAGCAAATATTTTAGGCTTTGTGGCCCATACGCTGTCTCTATTATAACTATTCAGCTTTCCGTGTAGCACAAGAGCAGCCATAGACAATAGGTAAATGACTGGGCATAGCTAAGTTCCAATAAAATTTTATTTATAGAAACAGAGAGAGAACGTGCAGGCCACAGTTTAATGAACTTTAGTTTAGACCATTTATATTTAATATGATCACTGATACAGTTACTTTAAAATCTACCATGTTGTTATTTGTTTTCTGTTTCTGTCACCTATTCTTGGTTGATTTTACCTGCCTTATTTTGGATTACTTGAATATTTTTTCAGTATCCTCTTCTGTTTTCTCCATTGGCTTATTAGCTATTATTCTATTATAAGTGGTGGCATAATTATGTTCTATTTTTAGGGGTGGCACTAGGGTTTACAATATGCATAGTTATCACATTCTACCTTCAAATAGCATTTCATATATATTAATTTGATAACAGTGTGCTTCTATTTCCCCCATCCCATATTTTGTGCTATGTTGTCATGCATTTTACTTCAACATGTTAGATACCTCAAAATGCATTTTTGTTACTTTTGCCTTAAATAATTTTTCAAGTAAAATTTTTTAATGAGGAAAGGGGTCTTTATATTTATTATGTATTTACCATTTCTAACACTCTTTATTCCTTTGGTGGAGTCATTTGGACAGGCAGTTAAGTGATCTCATTTTGCTTCAGCCTAAAAAAGTTTCTTCAACATTTTTTTTAAGGGAGTAGGGACCACTTGAAAGCATTCTTTCAGCTTTTGTTTGTCTCAAAATGACTATGTTTCATTTTCTTTAAGGGATATTTTCTCTATAAATTCTCCGCTGACAAGTACCTTTCTCTCAGTTTATTAAAGACATCCTATTGTCTTCTACATTACTTGTTTATTAAGAGAAAACTGTGATTTTTTAAATCTGTACTCCCTATATGTCAGGTATCCTTTTTTCTTCTAGTTGCTTTTGAGATTTCTTTTTAATCATCATTTTTTCCAGCAAGTTAATCATAATGTATATATTCTTATGTTTATCTTACTTGATACGCACTAGCATTGTGGATCCCTGAGGTTATAAATTTTCACCTTTTCTCCTAGGACACCAATAACCCGTGTGTTAGATTACTTGACGTTGTCCCATAGGTCCCTGAGGCTCTTCATTTTCTTTTAACCTTCTTCCCATTCTGTCTTTTATTTTCAGAAGTTTTCATTGTTATATCTACAATTCCTCATCTTTTATTTCTGAAGTGCCTAATCTATTAAATGCAGCAAAAGAGTGCTTCATTTCAGATATTGTAGGTTTTTTAATGCCAGGTAACTATTTTCACAGCTTTCATTCTTCTCCTTTTATTTGTGATTTTCTTTAAGCTCTTGGTATGAATCAGCATATTTGTAAGTATTTTTAAATTTCTTGTCCGTTAATTCAATCAAGTCTGCATTTCTGAGTCTTTCCATTGACTGATCCTTCTCCTGGTCATGGATCACATTTTCATGTCTCTTTGCACATGAAACTTTTTATTGGATACTAGACATAGTGCATGTTACTTTGTTGAGTGTCTCGATTATGTCGTCTTCCTTTAGGGAGTGTTGAGTTTCATTTTGAAAAACAGTTCAAACTGATCAGGGAATTTCTAGAGTAGTCTTAGTGGTAGAACTAGTTCAGTCTTACTACCAAGGCATGGCTCTTCTCAAGTCTTTTTTTACCCCAGGGGTTCAGCAAGGTGTCTCTCCATTGGCTAGTCAGAAATTGAATTTCTCCCAGTCCTGTGTGAACTTTGTAACTGTTTAGGTCCCTGGTAACTGTTCTCTGACTACCTTAAAGAGTTTTGTCATTTGCATTTGCGTTCTCAGTTTAGCCTTCAGTCAAAGACTCAGAAGAATTCGTTGTTTTTTTTTAAAATTATAGTTGCTATACAATATTGTATTAGTTTCAGGTGTACAGCATAGTGATTAGACATTTATATAACTTATAAAGTGATCACTTCAACAAGTGTAGTACCTATCTGACACCATACGTTACTGACTATATTCCCTAAGCTGTACATTATATCCCCACGGCTGCTTTTATAACTGCCAATTTGTGCTTCTTAATTCCTTCCTCAGTGGAAATCTTACACAGATTTTGGTGCTCTCCTGAATAGCTCCTACCTCTCAAGTGCTCCTATCCACAAATTCCAGCTGCCTTGGCCTCTGATCTCTGTCTCCTCCACTTAGATTGCCATCCATCTCCTGCCTGGATTTTACCTCCCTGATCTAGAAAAAAGCTTTGGGCAGATAGTCACGGTGATCACAAGATTCACCTCATTTCACTTCTATCTCTCAAGAGTCATGATCCTGCATTGCCTGTTGTATGGTGTCTGAAAAAAAAATAAGTACTCATATTTTATTTAATTTTCTAGTTGTTTACAGAGGAAGAGAGAATCTGTTACCCCATCATGGCCATGTTTGACTCTACACAAGGTTTAATATAATAATAATTAAATGTTGTTCAATTTAGTTACAATTAAGGGAAGTCTGGGACAATGCCTATCTGCAAGATAATCTTGGATTCTAGAAAGTAAAATGGTTGACAGTTCACAGTAAAACATGAAGGAACATTCATAGCTGCTTTCTTATAATAAATAGCATGGGATTTTTAGGGAAAGCTTTAAAATAGAAAACAGGATGTGGGGTTTATATCATAATCACCCTTCACTCTCAAGTGACTGGTCTCCCTTGTCTTTAGGCCAGAGAGTCTTTAATTATAGACAATGTCATTTTGACCCATGTATTTTACAGTAGAGACATTTGTCTTGGGAACTTGGGAATATTAATATTTTAGCATAAGGTATGTTTACAAGGTACATGACATTTCATATATATACAGAATACATGCACCTTATGTCCATCTTTGAAGCTGTAAAATCTCACTCCTATACCAAATTGCATTCCTAAAAATCCCTGCTTACCTTATTCAACCAATTTGGATGGAATATTTGATACACACACACACACGTATGTATGTATATGTATGCATACATATAATATGGTAATAACAATCTTTATTTCCCTCCAAAATTATAGACCTCTTTAAAATAAGAGATGTTGAAGAAAAAGGAGATTATTGCTTATTGTAACTAGTCTGGCTGACTTATGTTAGTCTCTATTTCTCACCAACCTGGTATGTTAGTTGGCCTTTGTCACTTTAGAGAGGGGAAAGAGATGTAAGTTGTAAGCACAGTAATGATATTTTATTTATTTATTTATTTATTTATTTATTTATTTATTTATTTTATTGTTTGAGAGAAGGTATGTGAGAGAGAAAGAAAGAGAGAAAGGGGTGGAGGTGGGGACAGAGCGATCTCCATAGCTGTATATCATTAGTTGTGACAGATTTCATTCCATACAAATGGGTGTAGGGCTGCACAGGGCAAGGACTGAATTGGGGGCCTCCGACATGGGAGGTGAGAACCTTCACCACTGAGCCATCTCAGCGGTTACCAGTTGCACTGCGGTTCAACATATGGTTTAGCATGGGCTGGAATCTGCTGAGCTATCCCAGAACCCTCTGGTAGTGATATGTTAGTGGGGACGCCCTGGAATGGTAGGGAGAGATAGAGAGACAGAGACACTTGAAACAGAACAATAACTGAAAGTAAGTAGTTCTTTTTGCATAGATTGTTGCTGCTTTCCATCGTTGGATATGGGAGAATAAATTATTCATTGAATAATGTTTTGCCATTCAAAATAATCCTTTCCTTATTCATGTTTGAATGGACAGAATGATCTATTCAAAATAAATTGAGCAGAAGCGATTCTTGGCTTGGATCCTTATAAATACTTGCCATCTTAACTCATTCCTGCCCCTCTGCTGCCCCTCTGTGGCGATTGCATTGTTTTCACATGCCAGCACCAGGTCAGATACTTTACTTCCCAGCCCCCACCTCTCTTAATAAATTACCCTACACAAATTTCAGGTCCAGCTAGCATTTTCGAAACATCTCAACTGTGAAACAAAATTCTGTAACAAAACAGGAAGTCAACAAGCACTTTATCCGCCCTTCACCACATGGGCTTAGAGAAACTTGTCCTAATCACATGGTGTCTCCAACCAAACAAACTGCCATACCCTGGATGAAAATGGCTCTTTGTGGACATGTCTGGGGTGTGCTCCCATCCTGACATAACAGAATAGCCTCTGCTTCTTCCCCACTGTGTATAATCTGTGTCCTTCCCACACCTTGAGGCCCACTGAACCTACTTCTAGGAAACAGGCTCCAACCACTTCCAAACACAAAACACAGTATCTCAGCACTTAGTAAGCATTTCTACATACAGAATAAAGTGTTTCTAAGTAATTTGAATAGAATCAGATATCAAGCACTTAACTTTGGATAATATCCTAATAAATAAATAATTGCTTGAAAAATTAATAAAGCATTTATATTTTTATGATCAACTTCATTAGCATATAGTAGTGCATAAGTGGGATTCTTTGCTTAAGTGGCTCTGTTGGAAGCAAGTATTCGAGGATAATAGATTTTAAGGCCCAGGTTTGAGTGCATACTCATTGACTGCACGTGTGACCTCAGGTTATAGGATGATAATGGTGCCCATCCGTGAGGTTGTTCTGAGGAATGAGAGAGAGAATGCATAGACTTAATGTGTGTCTGACATAGAGTAATTTTTTTATAGAGGTTAGTTAGTAATAAAAGCTATTATTCTAAATACTTATCTCTCCTGAAACAAGACAAAAAACCTTTTATAACCTAACACAGCTTTATTTTTCACTGTATACCAAATGCTAGCGAATTTGCATTTATTGCCTCAATTTGTTATCATTTATAGACCATATCTTTTCTTCATTTTATTTTGGTTAAAAGACTTTTTTTAAATAAAATAATAAATCACTTTTAGAACAAATTTGCTTAACAGAAATCTATCACCACCTTTTGCTTCTTGTTAAGCCTATCTGAGAAAGCAACATAATTAGCAATGAAACCAGCATACTCATATTTTGCAACTGAGTTGGTTTTTATTTTAAGATTTAGTTTATTGTTTTTGACAGAGACAGTGAGAGATGGAGAGAAGGGGGAGGGCCCAGAGCAGTTGCCATAGTTGTACGTCATCAAGTTTTCGATATGGTTTCGTTCCACACAGATGGGTGGGGGGCCGCGCAGGGCAGAAGCGGTGCCTCCTGCATGGGAGGCACACTTCCATGAGCTGGGGGCTGAACCAGGGGCCTCCCACATGGGAAGCTCACCCAGGTGAGAACCAAACTGGGGGCCACACCCAGTTCAGCATTTGAGTCTGCAAGGGCCGGGGCCAAGATTCTATCTTCAGACACCTGGGCTGCAAAGCGAGCACTTCACCTGCTGAGCCATCCTGGCATCCCCTGCAACTGAGTTTGCAAAATAATTTTGGCATTAAAATGCTCTATAAAAATGCAATATGTTACACTAGACTAAATTGTCTTTGAGTATTTTTTCTGATAATAGATATAATGCATCTCTATTGTAAAATATTTAGAAAATATATACTAACAATTTAAAAGCAGTGGTGATCACATGATTAAGAGCTACTCTTTCTTAAAGTACTGGTGAATTCATGACTTTTTTTTTCTTTATACCAATGCTCTCTTATAGAACTTTCTGAGATAATGGAAATATTATTTATCTGCACTATCCCACATGAGAACCACTAGCCACAATAAAGTTGCTATAAAGCATCTGAGATGTAGCAGGGCTACTGAGGAACTAAAGTTCCAATTGTATTAATTAATTTAAATTTAAATATTAATATTATAGTCATATGTTGCTAATGCCTACCATATTTGACAGTATAACTGTAGACAAATTTTTACAATATTGATAACTTCATGTTGGTAGCATTTTATATTATTAAATCATATAAAAACATGATTTAAATGGCTCAGTGTTTCATTATATAGAGGAATTATTATTAATGCAAACTTCCATAATTATGAGGAAATTAGATAGTTTTCATTTGGAAATAAGTTTTCTCATGTAAATAAAGCTGCAGGAAACCACTTTGTAAATAAACTTTTGTCTGGATTCATGATTATTTCCTTAAGATGGAGCCAGAAGGAGAAATCACTGGGTAATAGGTTAAGAACCACTTTAAGGCTTTTTTGCTGCTAAATTGTTTTCCTGAAAGGTTAAAACAATTACACGCCCCACCAGCAAGTATGCAAGAGTGCCTAGCTTAGTGCACCTTTGTCAGCGTCGAGCATTACTCAATTCTTAAAAAGCATCTTTGTTTCATTGATAAATAAGATGATATTAAATGGTGCATGTTTTTATGTCTTTGCTTGGTGGGCATGGTGGGCATGGAGATACTGCCTAAATTTCCCTTGAAGAACAGATGTTGGTCACAGCAGCATCAATGCCATTGTCAGTCTGCCAGACAATTCCTTCAGGGTCTGTCTTAGCTACAGGGAGCTTCCTCCCCTATGGCTGCACCTTTGGGGGCAGCCCATCCTTGTGACTGATTGAGGCGGAGGCACAAAGACCTCGCTGACTGAGCCTGGTGTGGGCAAGTCTGATGGGCAGTATTCACTCCTGAGCGCCTGGCTGGGTTGGCTGAAGCTTTGAATGGCTTTCCTTGGAGCTGAACCTCTTCATCTGCCCAATGCTTCTGGCCCATTGCTCTCGTGGCTGGATCCCTAATGAACACCTTGCATCCTAAACCCATCTCAACATCTTTCTGGAGAACCCAACCTGCAACAGAAGTGATGTTGCAATTTTATATTTATTTGCCTTTTTCTGTCACATTTGTATTGAGAAGGATTTTTTTTTAAGATTTATTTTTATTGTTTGAGACAGAGAGAGTCAGAGACTGAGAGAAGGGGGAGGGCCCAGAACAGTCTTCATAGTTGCATGTCATCGTTTTTCCACATAGTTTCATTCCACAGGTGGGCACGGGTCTGAGCAGGACAGGAACTGGGCCAGGGTCTCACCCTAGTGAGAAGTGAACTGGGGGCACTCCCCAGTTCAGCATATGGGTCCACACAAAAGCCGGGGCTGGGACTCGATCCTCAGTCTCCAGGGCTGCAAAGTGAGCACTTAACCCACTGAGCCATCCTGGCTTTCCCTTGAGAAGGATTTTTGAGGCTACATCTGGACAAGCAGGAAAGGATGCTGATTTCAATGAATACATTTTCTTTATATTTAACATATAATTTTTTAAGGATTTATTTTATTGTTTTTGACAGACAGACAGAGACAGACAGACAAAGAGACAAAGGGGAGGGCCCAGAGCAGTCTCCATAGTGGTATGTCATTAGTTTTTGACATAGTTTCGTTCCACACAGGTGGGTGCAGGCAGCGCAGGGTGGAAATGGGGCTGGGGGCCTCCCACATGGGAAGCTCATACTGGGTGAGAGCAGAACCTGGGACTCCCTCATGGGAAGCTCACTCCAGTTCAGCATATGGGTCCACACAGGCCGGGCCCGGGACTTGATCCTTGGACCCCGGGGCTGTAAGGTGAGCTTTCAACCCACTGAGCCATCCTGGCTTTCCCGAATACATTTTCAATGGAAGGATTTGTTACATCTGAAAACAATAGAAAATCATAAAGGCAAAGATTAATGTATGACATAAAACTTAAAAACATCTGCATATGAAAAACACCTGGGATAAAATTTTTTTAATGCACAAACTGGGAAGTTACAATAGGTGAAGTTTAATGTTTATCTATAAGGAGATCTTATATGCCAAATTAACCTAAGTAGAGAAAATGTACTGTCTGGCTTAATAAAAAACATTTTTCTGTTATATCTTCTCTAAACACCTTTCCAAAAACCATGTGGGACTGGTCTATTCCTCTGAAACTTCAAGAAACTCAAGATGTAAAAAAAAAAATAATAATAATTCTTTGATTTGTTAAAAAGCTCAACAAAAAAATTAGAATGTGGGACTCATAATACTTCCCACCGTCCTGTTCCAAAAAAGCAGTTGAGAAGTGAAGAAATCCTCCAGTAACAGTCTCAACTAACTTTATACCTCCTCTCTTACAGAGTTGCTCACTGATGACCTCACAGATGCAATTCTCTGTGCCAAGAAAATTGTTAAAGAGACAGAAGGGATGAACTACTTGGTAAGAGGCTTCCCTTGGGAACGTAAGCTGATGTGGGCAAAACTGACATTTGTAATGACAAACTAGTCTCTGCAGAGTGGTCTGAAGGTAGTGCTAATGTGACCTGTCTACACTCTTCTCCATTTGTGTGTGTGTGTGTGTGTGTGTGTGTGTGTGTGTGCAGGGAACATAGTGGAAGTAATTTACATGGGAAGGAGGGATGTTATTAAGCCATGCCAATGTGTAATGGCATTTCATGTTCCAAACAATGGAGAAAGAGTTGCTTTCTAATGTGAATTAGAAAGCATCAATGAGCTCAATACACCAGAGGAAAAAAGCTTGAGTTTGCTCTAGATTTGGAAGATTTGGAGGGCTATGACAATATTTTGTAGGGAGAGGGGACATGCAGTAGTGAGAGGAAAATGGTCACATCAGTTACACGGTAAGTTGGCAGGACACTTCCCCAGGCCTATTCACGGACCAGCATTCCATGGTGCTGACGGCCATCTCTTCGGCTGTGCTTCTGTGGACATTGCTGATCAGGTCACTCACGTGGAGAACCAACATTTTCAGAGATGTAGGCATTTAACAAAAGGCCTATTTTTATTAAAATTGCTTCCTTGTTTTGAGACAAATAATGACTTAGGAGAAAACTGTGGAGAGAAAAGTCTTAAGGCAAATATTTAGAGTAATTGGATCTCAGAAATAAATGAAACGAAATCCTGGGTGCTGCTGGTTATTTGGGTTAATTATCTATGGTTTTTGAACCTAAGAATATTTGGATTGTCACACTTTTTTTCTTTTTTTCTTTTATTCCTACTTTTCTCTCCTTAGGCAAGGCTGGAAGAAGCACTACGAGGGCAGAGACCTGTCTGAGTGGAAGAGGATGTGAGGTTTCATGAACTAGAATTAGACCAATGATGCTTTGTAACAGCTCCTTCGAGTGTGTAATGAATGTTTAAATGCCCATGTCAGCTTTTCCCTCTTCCTCCCAATATTCCCACTCAGAGTTAGAGAGGGAAAACTAATCTCTATTTTTAAGGAAATAAATATTTCCATTGACACATCATCAAAGCACAATGTTAAGACTCGAAAAGTCACCTACAAAATGTTCTAGCCCTGGAGGGAACAAACTTCCCTTTACTGGAAGGAATCCTGGCTCCCATGACCCTGATATAGCTGCTCATTTAAAAATAAGTTTGCCAACCCATGTCCTGGGGTATGAGGTCATTTGTCTCCTGGTCAGTAGACACAGAGCCCTTCCTCAGCTCAGCACTGCCAGAGAGAATGTCCTTGCTTCCTCTGGGCAGTCTCCTGATAGGTACTCTAATGGGACCAAATAGACTTAGTTGCAGCTCTCAGCCCCAATGGTCAGAGAGTTCCCCATGTTTTTGCAACAGCCATTAAATTAAATCTATCAAATTAAAAAACCACACTTATGTCCTCATGACCAAATTGCTTCCAGGCTTAGACCTGAAGATTTTTATTTGTTTGCTCAGGAAACTGACCTGATTATTTAAAAGATGTTTCATTGCGTAGAATAATGGGCTGGGGACCTTGGATTCCAAAGAGATATTCCCAGAAGTCTCTGCTCCATGCAGGATGGACCCTTACAGGTTTGCTCTGCTCCAACTGAGCTTTCTCTTGTCCATTCTGTCCAGCTGAGGCAGATATGGCCTTGTGTAACCTCAGGTAGAAGTAGTATGCTCAGGTTGAATGCAATCTGACCTCAAGAATGCACTAAATGAAGGTGTATTGGAGACACGGCTATGCCTACACATAAGTTTTCCACTTAGAGGAAAGTCCTCACAGATCAGACTGATGGGCTTTGTGATAACATCTAAATGACCCGTGAACAGTCTGTGGTTGCCAGCTGCCTGGGCTTTACTGTTGGCTCATTTCACATTCACTGCTTCACCAGCAGGCATAGGCTTTAAAAAATCTGAACTGCTACTTGCCAAAAGAATATAAACATTTCACACATGTCTAAACAAATATAATCCTGTGACAATTTAACAGGCATTGCAAACCACAAGAGAAAAGCTTTTGAAATTCATGTAGAAATTGAAAAATAATTCTATAAGATGGCTGAAGGAAATTTGAAAAGCATAGAATCTATTAAATTGCACTAAATCAATAATCTGTGCTTATATTATAGAAGTCCATAAATATGCATTTTCCATTTTTATTGTCCTATTAGCCTTCTTCCCTGTAGTCACCATTCTTAGCCAAACCTCTTGCTTCATTAAAACGAATGGTACCATCTTAACAACCTAGGTTGGCAGGAGACCCAGCTCCAGCTGTTTAAAGACTAGAGGAAACATGAAAAATAAAACAAGAAACAAAAACCAATTCCAGAAAGGAGTGTTGTGAAATTCAAGGTGAAGAGAAGTTGACTGACTCTAAATGTATATGATCTATTTTTATTGCAAAACTCATAAAATTTCTAAACATGCAATGCTATTCATGCTTTCTCTCCTCAAATGTTTTATTTAGTTAGTATCTCCATAAATAATGATCTAGGATAAATAAATGTACTTTCCCAGATTATTTTGCACAATTAATGTCCTCATAAATTCAAGAGAAAAATTTTACTCATATTTCCCAGTTATCTCTATTTCACAAAAGGATATTAAAATAGCAATTGAGATTTATATTTCTTCTTCGTTCCCAAGATATTTGAAAATAGGTCTTCAGTTTCTCTTCACAACCACCTTAGCAGCAGCTTACCAAAGGCATTGAGAAGACAGTTGGATATTAGAGTATAGAGATTTGCTCATGTAAGTGCAGGTATCCCCCGTATAACAGAGTATAGAGATTTGCTCATGGAGGTGCAGGTAATCCCCGTATAACAGAGTATAGAGAGTTGCTCATGGAGGTGCAGGTACCCCTCATATAACAGAGTATAGAGATTTGCTCATGGAGGTGCAGGCAATCCCCGTATAACAGAGTATAGAGATTTGCTCATGGAGGTGCAGGTAATCTCCGTATAACAGAGTATAGAGATTTGCTGATGTAGGTACAGATAGCCCCCGTATAACAGAATATAAAGATTTGCTCATGGAGGTGCAGGTAATCCCTGTATAACAGAATATAGAGATTTGCTCATGGAGGTGCAGGTAATCCCTGTATAACAGAGTATAGAGATTTGCTCATGTAGGTACAGGTAACCCCGGTGTAACATGGTACTTCTATAACGCGGTTTCACTCTAGCACAGTTCACGAACTGGGGGAAACCCTCATACAACATGACATCCTAGAACGCGGTTTCACTCTAATATGGTTTGAGAATTAGAGAAATCCCAGAACAACGGGAAGTATAATAAGAGCTTTTAAGAACAAAAGATATTTCATTTGAAATTAGGAAAATCCCCGAATAACATGGACGATGATGAATCTATAAAAGCCATAGAGGCATGACAATTGTACAATTTTGGACTGTATTAATCTCCTAAATTTATCCAGCAAAGAAATAAAACCGAGAAAGCCAGGATGGTTCAGTGGGTTAAGTGCTCACTTTGCAGCCTCGGGGACTGAGGATCAAATCCTGGCCCTGGCTCATGAGGACCCATATGCTGAACTGGGGAGTGCCCCCAGTTTGGTTCTCACTGGGTGAGACCCCGGCCCAGTTCCTGCCCTGTATAGCCCCGTGCCCACCTGTGGAATGAAACTAATGTGGAAAAACCAATGATGTACAACTATGGAGACTGCTCTGGGCCATCCCCCTTCTCTCTCTCTCTCTCTCTCTCTCTCTCTCTCAAAAAGAAAGAAAGAAAGAAAGAAAGAAAGAAAGAAAGAAAGAAAGAAAGAAAATCGATGACATTATGTGTTTTTTGGAAAAATATATGACCAAAATCAACTCAAAGTGGAAATCTAATCGAGCCAGCAGAAACACAATGGATGCACTAGTAGAATCTGCTAAGTCTGCAGGAGGGAAGGTTTTGACGATATGACTGTCGAAGATATCCAAGAATTACTGGTGGGAGAAGAAACCGATGAAGCAAATTTGGCGGAAATGACATCTGGAATGTGCTAAGATAATTCAGGGAATGATAGCACAGGTGAAAACAAAGAAGTTAAATACTGTACCCTAAAAAGCATAAAGAAAGGCTTAGACTTAGCTGAATAGTTGGAGCTGTGTTTTCTAAATGGAGATCCTTCCACTGAAAGAAGCACACAGGTTAAGAGAGAACTTCACAAGTGCTTAGTACCATATAAAAAAAAATTATAAAGATCTTGCAGCTAAAAGAAAGCAATCTAAAATAACAGATTTTTTCCCAAAAAAGTATAGGATAGATGTTAAGATGATACTAATGAGAAATGCCAGGATAGCTCAACAGGCTGAGCACTTGCCTTGCAACAATGAGGTCTGGGGATTGAATCCTGGCCCTGGCCTATATACTGAATTGGGGAACACCTCCCATGTAGAAGGCCCCCAGTTTGGTTCCTGTCCCAAGTGGCCCCACGTCCACCTGTGTAGAAGTAAACTATGTTGAAACTAATGATGTACAACTATGGAGACTGCTCTGGGCCCTCCTCCTTCTCTCTGTCTCTCTCTTTCAAACAATAACATCTTAAAAAAAGAAAGACAATGCTAAAGAAAGTTTAGAGGATGAAGATATCTTGTCAAAAAGAAAATGCCTCAGTTTATGGTGCTTAGTGATGAAGAAAATATTATTTAATACATATTACTATATTACACTTTTGGTGAAAATTGCTTTAATAAAGATATTTTTCTTAATTATAAAAATATAATAGTATAATTTTTGGAACCTCCTTGTTTTCACTAGTTCTTTGTTTCATATACATGGATTTGAAGAACACAGCATTTTTTAGGAACCTAACGATCGTGTTATATGGGGGTTGCCTGTACATTCTGTCTCTGGGGACTCAGCTCTGCTTGACTCTCAGGAACCTGTCCCCCAACATCTGGCCCGTTGCCTCCCAGCCTGGTTCCCATCATTTCTCAAGACTTTCTGTCTGGTCTACCACTTTTTCTCTTGACGCCTCCTGAACCCAATAAACCATTTCCACATGGGTGTCTTTGCTCCTGGTTTTCCCCAAAGCTGGAAGATTGTGTCACTCCCCATAGCCTATTCAAGTGCCGCCCAGCCCACGTGAAGCCTCTCTGCTCCTCCAGCTTCCTAACTGTCTGTTCTCTATGGTCTTTCCTCACAGCTGGGTGTGTACTACACAATGAGATCAGCAGGGGTGGATGATCTCATCTGGTTTATACGTAACTTGAGGTCTGGCCATGCCTTTTACTTCTCTCTCTTTCACAGTTCCATTTGCAGTATTAATCACATTATAGTTGACATTTGAAAACATTTGATGTTGATTTTTGATGCCACTTGATACATACAGGATCAAAGAAAGAATACAAATAAGATGTCACATTTCAAATATTTTTATTTTCAAATCAGGTTCATATCCAATGTTTCAAGTGCCTTTCGCAAGCGCCTTGGGACACGATGTGATGTAATCTTCATTTTATAGAGAGGACACTGAGAGAGAAAGGGTAACACTCCTGCCAAGGCCCACAGTGCCACAGTGAGCAATCCAGGGAAACTGCCACCTTAGAGGAACTGTCAGGCCTCAGGGAAGGAACGATGTGCTAGTTCCTTGACGGACAGGGAATGCCTGAGCCCCTCATCTGTGCTCATCACCTGCTTCCTTGAATACCCCAAATGTAGCACAAACTCTAGCCAGCCCCTAAAAGATCTAGGAACAAACAATAAGAAATGCTCTCACCTCAAATTTAATCTCTTGAAGGTAAATTTTTAGAAATTAAGCTACCATCAGGACATCTAGTCCTAATCTCTCCTCCCAAAATGGACAGAAAATGCTCTGGATTTCTAAAACTTGAAACAATAACGTTTTCCAGCTAGAAAAATTTGCAGGTTTTAATTAAAAATTTTTTAAACATGAAAATTTTCTCTAATGTAGGCCAAATGGTCACTAAGTGGTCCACTCGGCCTGAGCGGGTCTGGTCGGCCAGGCTTCAGGCCCTGCATCCGGGCAGCTCCTCCAGCCCGAGGAGAACCGTGAGCCTCGCCATCATTGAGGACAGCCGGCCCATGGGGCGTGTTCTGTACACGCAGTGATGTCACCAGATGGACATTCACACAACCGGCTCACTAAGGAGCCGCTGCCTGGGGAGCTTAGGACCCAGGAGGAAACCTGCGCCTAACAGAAGCATTTGATCCATGATGGACATTCTTTTAGGGACCTCAAGGTAGCTACATAGCACTGTGACTTGGATAGGGGACCCTCTCTGCCCCTCGTTCACCTTCCCTCTGGTACCCAGTTAGTTCCACGGTGCAGGAGAATCAGAAAGAGATTCACAGACTCTTCTAAAGCACAGGTACAGCGAGCACATCTCATTAGGTTGATCCTTCTGTAAGGGCAGGAAGGGGGGAAACAGAAGGTCAGATGCGGACAAGCAGAGTCTCACAGGAGAACTCAAGGAAGAAGAGAGACAAAGAATGCATTTTCTTACATGAGGCCGCACCTTGGACGGTTTTTACCTCTGGGGCCTCCTTACTGAGCAGCGGCATTTTCCTTTGTTTTTGTGACCTTATAGGCTGAGCCCTGATTATAACAAAACTACATATTCACTGTGGAACCAATGGAAAATAGTTTTTAAAACTAGAAAAATATTCTCACCCCTTCACAATAACTGTACTAATATTTTCAATTTTCCAGTTTTTTTCTACTTTCTATAAAGTTGGAATTATAGAGGTTTAATTTTGTAACCTGCTCTTTTCACTTAATATGTTTCCAGATTTCTCCCAATTAATAGCTTCAAAAATACAATACATAAGGGGAGCATAGTAATTACTATACTGTCCCATAATTCATTTTCTCTTTCCTCTATTATTGCATATTTGGGTTAACCAATAGCACTCTCAGGCCTGCGACTCTAGGCCAATTTTTGCAATGGGCCTTTTCTTTTCTTAGTTAACCAAAAGTTAACCAAAAGAAGCCCTCAATCATTTTTATGGGGGGTTCATCTTTCCATAGACTCTTTGATTGCTTTAGGAATGACTTGATCCAAGATGAGAAATATACTATTGGACCACATTTGCTAAACAATTAGTATCTATTATCTGCCATTTGATCTGCCACGAAGAGGAAATATTTAAAGTAAGATTGTCCTGAAAAATCCAAACCATGTGGTTACCATGTCATTTCACCTCCTATAAAATAGTAGTAATATTTGCCGTACATAGTTGTGGTAAGAATTAGTAACATTATCAGAAGCATATGGCACAAATCAGGCTTTTAATAAAAATGGCTTCCTGTCAGGGATGCTGGGATAGCTCAGCGTTTGAGGGCTTGCTTCACAACTGTGAGGTTCTGGTTTGATTCCCTGCCTGGCCTGGCCCCGCTGAACTTACATGCCACTGGTAACTGCCAGGATGGATGGGTGGCAAAGGTTCTTACCTCCCATGCAGGAGGCCCCCAGCTCAGTCCCTGACCCATGTGGCCCCACATCCACTTGTGGAAAATGAAACCATGTCACAGCAAATGATGCACAACCGTGGAGACTGCTCTAGGTTCTCTCTCTCTCTCACCTTCTCTCAAAACACTAAAATAAATCTTTTTTAAAAATTGCTTACTATCATTCAATGCATACTTTTTCTTTCTCCAGCATGTTTAACATGATTTCTAACAGGTACTACAGACACTTCAATAGGATGAACTACATTTTGTGTGAAATAATGACATTTCTGAAAAAGTAAGAGGAAGATCTTGCCTGAAAGAATCTGCCAACGAAACTGTGACGAAGTTTGTTTGACTAGGGCCCCGCTGCTGGGACTTCCAAGGGTAAAAGTTAAAGTGGTCTCTAGACTTCCCCTACCCTGCTGGCTACCAGGCCCCCATTGGCAACATAATTCTCGGCGAGGAAGAAAAAATAAATCTGTAGTTGCCTTGAAAAGCACTCATGCAAAATAAAGCCCAGATTCATAAGTAATCTGACTTCTGCATCACTTTGCCAAACAGTATCCTGTTACCAGCTAAAGCAAACAGAACGGTTTCAACCCGGGAACTGACAGCCGGTGCAGAGGGCAGGTTGGAAAAGATTAAATATTTGTGCAAAACCCTACAGCCGCCTTCACAAAGGGCCGCCTTAGTCTGGAATAAAAGGAAACGGAAAGCAAAGGAAGGGGATGCGGGCACTGAGAAGAAGCCTTATCTTTCCAGAGGAAGGGCTGGTTTGGGAGGAGGAGGTGGAGGTGGAGGGGAGAAATGCGAATGGGAGGTGGGGGAGGGCTCTGGTCCCTGCTCATGGTGCTCCATCAGCGCCCACGCTGCACTTTTGACCTGTGCAGTGGAGTCCGGCCACACGGGCAGACAGGATGGTGAGAGCTTTGAAGCCACCAGGCTGTGAGGGTGGAGAGGCCAGATGAGGCACCCGGTCTCTCAGCAGCACGACATTAATTTGTAGGGGCGGGCGGGGGCTGGGGCGGAGGCCAGAGGAGCGCACTGGGCAAATCCGCAGTCCACAAGCCGGCCAGTGGGGGAGGAAGACAAACCAGAAAAGTGAGGTTTTCGAAAATAGTCCAAAAATTGCAGTTTTTGGTTCTGCTGACAGTCTCTCAAAGCCGGCTCTGCCCCTGTGACATTTTTAGTGGCTGCAAGAACTTGGAATTAGAGAAGGGAGGGAGGGGAGAAGGGAGGGAGATCATACAACGGAGCGTTCTCTGCAGGTCGAAGGGAGATAGCTGATAAAAGGAGAATCTTCTAGGGACTGGGATTTTTCCGTGGACTTTGGAGCTCCTCGGGGCCCCACCACGGAGACCAACACAGGACACTCCAAAGAAATAGCCCAGGGAGACTCTTTGAACACAGCTCAAGTGACCCCTGTTTGGAAAGGAGCAGGAGGACGAGAGCCCAGGGAGAAGAGCCAGGGGCCCAGCGGCTGGCTTATGGACAGCGTGATTCTCACCCCTGGCTGCACAGAAGCATCACTGGGAGGCTTTAAAAAATGCTGATACCCAGGCCTGGCTCACCTGTGTTATGCCAGACTCCCGGAAGGTGGCGCTCTGACGTGGGTACTTTTTAACTCCCCAGTTACTTCTAACATTCAGCCAGAGCCAGAAACCCTAAGCAAGGGACTTAACGGGCTCCACTGGGGATGCCTACAGCCCATCAATCACCCCCAGCTTCCGGCTGCATCCTGGGTCCTGAGGAAGTCATTCCCCTCGGAGGGCTTAAGCCAGTCCTTTATCTGTGGAGTTCAACTTGGTCCTCACAGCAGACAGGGAAAGCGGGGAGAGAGGTTGTACAACAGTCAGCACATATTTGAGTAATGACAATGCACCAGGTTGTGCAAGAGGTGTGTGGAAGCCATGGTGGGTAAGTCCCAAGCTGAGTGTTCTGTGTGGGGAGGACAGAGGAACCGTTCACGACCTGAGGTCACACACAGAGGCTACAGTGCAATTTTCAAAATTATAAGCGCACGACTCTTCATGCAAATGTAAAAAACAAACACACAAAAACACATGTCAAAGATTTTACCCAACTCATTAATCAGTGAGGAGACCACTAAGATGTTAAGACCATTTAAAACAGATTTGAAGACCTAGGTATTTGAAGGCAATTTTTCAAAAGGAATGTTAGGGTACAATTACTGGGTTCGATATAGAACTAATTAATGTCCTAGATGAAATACACTATATATAGTTGACACCTGAACAATACCAGTTTGAACTGTGTGGGTCCACTTATCTGTGGAATTCTTTCAATAAATACTGTACATGTATTTTCTCTTCCTTATGACTTTTTATGAACACTTTTTTCTAGTTTATTTTATTGTAATGCATAATACATAATAGATATAACATACGCGATATGTGATAATTGACTGTTTATGATATCAGTCAGGCTTTCAGTCAACAGGAGGCTATTAGTAAAGTTTTGGGGGAGTAAAAAGTTACACATAGGTTTTCAACTGTGTGTTGGGGGAGGGGGTCACTGCTCCTTACCCCCAGCATTGTTCAACAGTCCACTGAACTGTACTTTGGGTTTTTGTTTTTGTTTTCTTTCTCCCAGACACAAATTATTTGTATCTATACCAAAGAAAATCTGTATCTTAATATGTAACTTCTGCTCATGAGAATCTTCCCAGGAACAGTAACACATGCTGATTCCGTAGCTCTTCCCACAGCCTATAAAATCACTGCCTCTGAGAATGTGGTCTCCTCATCAGAATGTCCAACAGCCAGCTCCCAGGTCATTGTTACTTGTCCCCAACTTTACAAACCTCCAGCTTCTTCCAGCTCTGTTATCTTGATCTCTGTTTTTTCTGCTGCTCTGTTTATTGGAATAACCAATAAAATGACTTTTGTAAATTCCTTAGTCTGCTTTGAATTACAGAAAACTTTGAGAACCTGAAGAAAGCAATGCACCTATCATTGAAAAAATGCTAAGTTGACACATACGACATTCAATCTTAGAGACCCCCAACCCCTCTCACACCATCAAGAAGCTGGCTTTAAATTTAAAATTCCTGACCTAGTGTAAACCACATCTGAAAAAATATTGCAATTTCTAGTGTGTGGCTGTGTGGGGTGCTGTATAAAACAATGTATATGGACCCACTTCTCCCTCTGGAAGGCCAAGACACGGATGCACCAAGATGATGTGACCTGCCCACTGCCCTCTCCTACCTCCCCGAACAGCACCTTCAGAATTCACATTCCTTAAGTCAAGGGTTCCCAGCCCTGACAGCCTTGAGACTCGCCTGGGCCCCACCCCCAGCGGCCCCTGTTTGCTTCATTTGCTATGGGTCTCAGTGTTTATTTAAAGCCATGCTGCACTGTAACGGGCAGCCAGGGTTGAGATGCTGCAGGAGGAGACAGAGAGGAGTGAGGGAAGAGCTACTGCTAAGTCCACCGGCCAGGTGTGCTGACATGCAGGCGCCTACCGAGCTAATCACTCCCAGATGCAGGTAAGCGAAATGGAGTGGTTTTATAAGCTGCTTAAAGTTTAATAGTCAGAAATATAGAGTACCTTTAGTACCATGTATCAGAAAGAGGACCAGCCAGGGAATAAGAAATCTGGGGTTCAGTCCTGATGGGGGCCCCACTCCTCAGGGCCTGCCTCCTGCATAGTGGTCAAAGGCACAGGCTGCCTGACTCCAAACCCCATCTCTGCCGTGTGGCAAGTAACATAGCCCTCCCTAGCCTCTGTTTGCCTTTCACGTAGTAGAATCATGTTTCCTCATGGAGTTGGGATGGACACTGAAGTGCCTGCAGTAAATTCTAGCACAGGGCAAGTGCTCGGTGTTTTCGTGTTGCTATTACGGGTCAGCCTAGCAAGGCACCCAGAGCCGTGGTGAGGATGAAGCCTGCAGGGAACTGTGCAGTGGTGTCACTATCGCTGACCTGGCTGTCATTAGGCTGAAGCCAGCACACGGGGTGGGCTGATTGCATAGTTCCTGGGATCAGAGTTGAAGTCTCTTACGCCCACTCCTCAGTACTTTCAGATAGGTCTTTTGAGTTCTGCACTTAGGGAGTTCAAGCCTAGCCATATATGGGGCCACGGTCAGGTTAGACGGGCAGTCTTCTAAAGGTTTGTAGCTACTTTCTCTCATGAGGGGGAGGGAAAACAAGCTCTTAGGGTCTGCTCAAAACCTGTCAAAGATTTATTTTATTGTTTTTGACAGAGACAGAGAGAAGGGGGAGGGCCTAAAGCAGTCTCCATGGTTGTACACCATCAGTTTTCGACATGGTTTTGTTCCACACAGGTGGTTAGGGGGCCCAAGTCAGGGGCCAAATCAAGGGCCTCCCACATGGGAAGCTTGCCCCGGCAAGAACCAAGATGGGGTCACATCCCAGTTCAGCATATGGGTCCACACGGGCCAGGGCTGGGATTCAATCCTTGGTCCCCAGGGCTGCAAACCAAGTGCTTAACCCACTGAGCCATACCAGCTTCCCCCAAAGCCTGAATATAAAAGCAGCAATAGTGACGGCCCGAAGAGGTCAAGTTAGAAAAACAAAAAAAATTAGGTGAGCACTATCTTATTTTAGATGTTTCAAATGCTTCCGCAGTAAGTTCTAGAAGAGTTTACAGGGGTCTGAAATGCTAAGGTGGCATAGCTCACAAACTGCAGAGATTTTTTAAAACTTTCTTTTTCATGTGTTTTTCCTATGAGAGTTCCCAAATGTATGCTAAAAGCACAACTGAGTTCCCCCAAATTCTTGGGTATCTGTAAATAGAAAGTTTGGAGCAAGGAGCTCCTTGGTTAGTTATAAATTAACTCTGTTCATTTGATCTGAAATTGTTTTCATCCCTTAATAAAGTTTTGCTATCTCAATGGCAGAACAGTATGGCTTGTACCCACAAACTCAGGCATCTGAATAATAGCCTACTGCCTGTTTAAACAAAAAATAGAAGAGAAATTCTCTGTAAAAAAAGAAAAAAAGGGAGGTGGGGGAAGGAAAAAAATTATCTTAATAAAAATAAGGCAAGAAATTCTCAAAAATGTCCTGCCACACTCAGTGTCAAGTGTTTGGAGCATGAGATAGTATTTGCCAGCTGAATGAATAGACAACAAATTTACGGGGCACTGAAGAAAGTAATAATAATAATAATATAATAATAATAATAGTAATAAATACTTAGTAAACATTGCTATATGTTAGGCACATAGCTAAGGACTTTCCATACATTATCTAACTGAATTTTCTTAATATTCCTATGAAATTAATATTATTCTCATTTTACATATGGGAAAAGTAAAGTTGTGAGAATCTAATGAATTTGCCTAAGACTGTACAAAGTTAGTTAATTAGTTTAAATAATTCAAGCCTACATTTTCGTAGACCGTATTTAGCCATTACACTATCCTACTGAAATACATACCTCCAAACACCATTTACACAGGATTTGATCCCTTATTTCCAAGAAAATGTGATTCTAAATTAGGAAGAGGACAAAGTCCTGTTTTTCTCTCTACTTCTGTCGGGGACCCTTCTCTCCTTCTGTCAGGGAGTAAGTGATAAGTAACAATGATAACCAGAGGGCAGGCAACAGAAAGAAGCGACCAATGGGGAAGTCTGAATTGATCAAGAACCAATTGTACAAAACATCGTCAATGAAATTTACGATTTTTTCAGAAAGTTTAAAAACTTAAAATCTCTGTTCAATTACAAAACATTAAATTTGTTACCAAATTGTCTTGCTGAATGAAGGACATAATGTTTTCATCTATATTCCTGGTTCCCCCACCTCCTGACTTGGGAATTTCAAAACCCAGTATCGTTACGAGAAATACACATCTGTCATGTGCCTAGTAAGTTTCTTATTAACTTCTATCTTACTGACCCCATGTAATATTTTAAACTTCTAGAAAAGATGAACACTGGGATGTGAAAGACAAAAGAAAAGAGGAGGAGAGAAGAGACATTATGTCTGACAGTCACTGTGTTAGACCCCAAAGAAGCACTGTAGATGAGGACCAGGAGCAAGGCTGTCTACAATGAGACCGGAGTGCCTAAAAGCTCCACGAAGTAGGAATCAGTAGTACATATGTGCTTTGCAGAAAAAGCCCAAACTCAGTGACACCCCCGCCACCAAAGCCAGTTAGAATGTGTGTTACATCCTGCATTTGACCATCTGATCCACATTTTCCCATGAGTTAATCATTTGACCCCTCTTTCAGGTCTTGCTGTGTGTACTGAAACTGTCTGTTAACTCTTCTGTGGACTGCTGGGTTTGGTATTTAATCTCCAGCAGGAATTTCAGAAGGTCAAAGTCCCCATCTGTGAAGAATGCCGCACAAGTAATGAAACAGGCAGGCGAGTTCACCCTTGAGGAGACGGAAGTCTTTAAGTGTGGCTGACAAAAGACCTTTAGACTACAGACATTTGGGGCCTGGGGTGGAGTGAACAGAGAAGAAAATTAGCTCAGGGAGAGAGATTTTCAAATCAGTGGGAAAAAGAAAAACGTATGATATGCGCAGTTGCCAGCTACTGGGACATTTGGTTTCTATTAGCTATACAAGCAATGGTTTGGATTGTTATTGTTGATGTGTGTGCGTTATGTTCAGTGGGCACCCAGAGCTGAGACGGTAATAAAGCTGTATGCGAAGGAATTAAAGCTAGAACTTTTCAGTCTGTGGAATAAATAAACCCAAATATTTGGAGGTCCCAGGCTCTCTGAAGCTTGTGGTTTCCCACGCTTACAGGGAGCACCCCACAGCGTGTCAGCTTTCTCATTTCAAAGTCAAAAGCATTCCTAAAGCAAACATGAGGCTCATAGTTAAACGGTTTCTCTCTGATTTACACGTCAATATTTCTCTGACTGTTGATTTAGCCCAGTCATCCCTGATAGCACCTTGCAGAGGAAGCCTCTATATTCTCCCCTGAGATGCTGTCAGGGTCAGCCATGGATAAATGGCTGAGACAACACACTCCATGCTAAATTAGGGGGCATAGGAAATTTCCTTCTACTTTCTCAAATTTCAGTTTTGTAACATCAATCCCCAAAACTGGCAATTTTCAGTTTTGGGGATTGAGGTTACAAAGCCGGTTTGTAATAGATTGTCTAGTTTATTGGCCATGAATATACTCAGGCCTCTCCTTACAGAAAGGCAACTGGGGATATTGAGGTATCTGTCCATTGACATGAATCGTGTCAGCATGTCTCTCGTTGGAGGTCACAAACTCTAAGTTACATGAACTTCTGAGAGGCCTGAGGCAGAGAGAGGTTGCTGCAGCAACCAACAAATCACTGTTGGTAAAAGTTATAAAATATGGGAAAGCTGGGATGGCTCAGCAGGTTAAGCGCTCGCTTTGAAGCCCTGAGGACCGAGGATCAAATCCCGGCTCCGGCCAAGGCGGACCCACATGCTGAACTGGGGTGTGCTTCCCGAATGCGGTGAGGTCCCCAGTTCAGTTAAAAAAAAAAAGTTATAAAATAATAGCACTAGGAGAAAGCTGGGATGGCTCAGCTGATTAAGCGCTCGCTTTGCAACCCCAGGGACCGAGAATCGAATCACAGCTCTGGCCCATGCGGACCCCTATGCTGAACTGGGGTGTGCCCCCAATTCAGTTCTTGCGGGTCCCTGTGCGGGAGGCTCCCGGCCCAGTTCCTGCCCTGCGCAGCCCTGTGCCCACCTGTAGAGTGAAACTATATGGAAAACTAATGCTGTCAACTATAGAGACTGCTCTGCGCCCTACCCCTTCTCTCTGTCTCTGTCTGTCTGTCCCTCTCTGTCACAAAAATACAATAAAATAAATCTTCAAAAATATTAATAATAATAACACTAGTAGGTATCTTATACTAAGAACTTACTATGTCAGGCATTTTTCATACCTCATCTCTAATTCTCAGATAACTCATCTGATGAATGAGGAAAAATGAGACTGTAGATCAGGGGTTCCCAACCTTTTTATACCCTAGGGCACATTCTAAAATATTGGTAGGGCGGCGGGCACCAGCTATTTCTAAGGATATTTATTATTGAACAAGAATAAAAAATAATAAACAAAAATAATTTGAAAATAATAAATTTATTGTACAAATTATATACACACAAAGAAACATATATACAAAACGTAATACAAAGTAAATAAAAAACACACGTATAATAAAATCATTTAAAAAAACATAAAAGAAAACATAAAAAAAACCAATCTGTCAGTGTGATCTTTGGCATTGCATTTCATTGGCCAGTGCCT